>VMDR010001179.1:116362-142501 GCA_007922815.1 Macrotus californicus
GTGGTCCTTCCTTTCACTGCAGGACTCCATATTCTGTGCGGACCCATCCCTTGTGACGTGGTCCTTCCTTTCACTGTAGGACTCTATATTCTGTGGGGGCCCATCCCTTGTGACTCAGATAAGACTGGCCCCAAAGCCCCTGGTCACAGGGGTGGGCCTGAGCCAGGGGCCAGGCCAGCAGGCTACACCCCACCTCAAGCCACAGTGATCAGTTGAGAAATGGGTGTGTGGACCTCCACTAAGACTGATTCGTGGGCAATATAGACACTGGGAGAGAGGCAGGGTGCTCCCCTTCTCTTTTTCTCCGGGGGGTGATGGGCTGTAAGGTTTCAGCCCAGATGAGAGAGCCTTTGGAGAGTAAAGCCAGTCCCAGAACCCTGAGGGACCAGGGAGAGAAACAGAGCCTGAAAGCACTACCTGCTTCCCTGAGTACAGCCATGCCTGAAGTCCAAATCCATCTTTAGGTGAGCCAATTTTTTTCCCTGGTGGGTTTAAGCTGCTTTGCTTTGACTTCCTGTCACTCACAGCCGAGGGAGTCCTGACAGATACCAGGCAAGGCAAGAGGGAGGCCCTGATGTGGCGGACCGCAGCCTGGTGCCTGGACAGGCATGGGTTTGGGACAAACGGATCTGAGTTTTCACACCAGCTGACCTACTTCCTAGGTTGACAAATCTGAGAAAGCCACTTAAACATGAGACGTAGGGCTCAGTCTGCCCCGTCTGGAAAATGGGAGCAGATGGCTCACTGCAGCAATCCGTTGTGAGAATGAAGCAGGGCAACGCACGTCACGTTCCTCACACAGAGCCTGGCCGATGTGCACCATGGGAAACAGGCATCCGAGCTGCTGTAACAAAAATGTCCAAACTGGTTGCTAACGGTCCCTGGATTTGCTTTTCTCCTTACTGTCTCTTTCATCTCTTTTGCTTGGTATTTATTCCTGGTCGTTTCCATGGAAAATAATGCTACTGCCATTATTTGAATAAGTACCCTGTTTTTTGTGTTTTACATATATTATCCGTGATTTTGGCAATAACAACTCAGAGTAGGCGGCACAGTCAGTAGCGGGCAAAACCAGGAGGGCATCTGGTTGGGAAGAAGAGACCCTGGTGGCATTGTCTACTCTTGGAATTTCTCTTTCTCAGGAGAATTATGAAAGACATACTGTTGTTTTGAATTTCAAGCCACAATTGCCTGTGTAACTAGAGAACCCAGAAGCCCTTCAATAGGAAAAAGTGGAAACCGACCCAGGGAGTGCCAGACTCGAGGATGTATCCAATTGCGGTTCTTCCTGCCATACGTGTAAGATGATGTTCTTGAACTTCATTCACACAGGCTGGTCCAAAGTTGGGCTTTTTAGATTAAATCTCATTTAGATTAAATATAAAAGTAACAGTTTTAGAATTAGAGTTGGAAGATGAGATTCATGCTAAATGGACTCTTCTTACATGGCTGTACAAATCCTCAAACCAAGCCCAAACATCCACCGTTATTACCACTATCCCCTGCAGAACGGCCACCCCAATCTGGTTTTTAAAAAAACAGGGGTCCTATTCTTTGTAGCTGTTTTTGCTCCTATAGAAACACGAAAGTTGCAAAGACGTGTCTGAGGATGTTTCCCTGCAGGCTTTTGCAAGAGTGAAAAAGTATCCTTAGTGCTGACAGCCCGTGGCTAGGGGGTTATTTAAATAAATGGAACACTCCGCGCAGCTAAAAAGGGTGGGCTGGGTCTGTACACACTGACCTGGAAAAACGTTGACAATATATCTTTACGTTTAAAAAATAAGTTACAGAATGGTATTTAGAATATAATCTCTTTTATGTTTTTTAAAAAAGCAAAAGCAAAGAATCTGTATGATGGAAATGCCTAGAAGGAAGAACACAAACCTATTATTAGTGGCTTTGGGTTATAGTTTGGATGGGGTCACAGAGGACTATGACTTTTCAACTTAGCATTTCTATGTAATTGTGAGGTTTGGGCCATTAAATTTTGTTTTGTTTCTACAATGAGCCGGTTTTACTTGTAGTCAGAAGAAAAATACTCGAAGACTTTTACAACTTGAAATTAACACCACGTAGATCAATGCCTAGAAGGACAGACTAACTGTTTAGTCATGAACATTAGTCTCTATAGCCTGTGTCCTTTGTCCTGTGTTTATTTGCATAGCCCAGAGTGGTTTCCCTAATTACGGACTCTCAGAGAAGCTCGTCCCTCTTCTTACAGACTGCTGGGCGGCTCTGGGGACAGGCTGGCTCCTCCTCTGCTTACTTCTGCTGTCCTAACTGCGAAGCCCAGCCAGGCTGTCTCAGCCACTCCACTGTTATCCCACGACCTCAGGTCTCCATGTCGCGTCTATGGTCCCCAGTAGAATTAATCCAAGATTAAAAGTTGAAAATTCCTCTCCCTACATGTGAAGATAAAATACTCCCTTACCTCCATTCTTTAATGTCTCTTCTGCATCCGACTCTTACCAAGTGTTATGACAGGTGAGGACAGTCTCTGCTCACGACCCACGTGTCCTGCTAGAGACAGGCAGGTTGGCAGCAAAGGTGACAAGATGAGGTGACACCTATATTGCTACGAACACTTTCTTAGCACCCCAATATGGGTCTGTATTATGTACTGAGGGTACCATATGACTAAGGCATGGTGCCTTACATGTCTTACGGTCCCTTACATACTGCTACAGTCAAAGCCCTGCCAATAGAGACGTAGCGCAAGCCACACATGCAATTTAAATTGTCTAGTAGCCACATCAAAAAAGCAAAAAGAAACAGGTGAAATTAATTTTAATCACACACTTAAGTTAACCCAATTTTCTAGGATACTATCATTTCAACATGTAATCGATATAAGAAATGAATATAGAAGTTATCAATGAGATACTTTATGGTATTTTTTCATAGTTTCTCATCTGGTATCTAGCTTATCCTTACAACACATCTCCATTCAGACTACATACAATTCAAGAGTTCAAGAGCCACATATGGCTGGAGGCTACCATAACTGGACAGGGTAGACCTAAGGGGAAGATGGGCATGTGAATAAAGCATTCCACACGTACTGAGAGCTCCCACGGGGCATCTCTAGGATGTGGGACTAACGGGTCTTGCTCTTAAGGTGGAAGCTTCCTGGGGTGGGGGGGGGGAGGTAATGGCCAGGGAAGGCTTCCTGGAGGAAGTGGCACATGAACAGAGGTAGCTGGAAGACTGTGTTCAGAGGGGAAGCAGGAGTCTGAAGATGGGCTCATTGGCTTCTAACAGTGCAGTGTAGGCAGGGCTCATTAACAGTCTGGTGGTTATAGCTTAAAAAGGGAACCTGAACCCAAAAGTCTTAAGTTAAAAAAACAAAAGGTGAGAAGCCCTTCGTGAATAGGAGTGAGGTAAAAGGAAAGCACAGAGAAAGGCCAGCAGAGAGGAAAAGCTTTTCTACTCAAGGATATACGACACAAGATGGAAAAGATGAGGAGCACTTTGCCAGGGTGGAGGTGGGTCGGCGCCCTTCGCAGGGGGCCATGGGGCGGCACAGCCACCACCACGGCAGTGCCCCGCTGCGCTGCATCCTCTGCAGGGGGGCTGTGTCCCCACATCTCTATGAGGAGAGCACAGTGGAGCTGGTTGGAGGATGTGACATTGATCTTTGTTGTTTTCAGAGTCTGCCCGGAAGCATAAGCTCCTAGCTGGGCCTGGGCCTTGCTCATGCCACAGACAGGCCAGTGAAAAACACAGGCTGTGCTTCCCGAGACTTAGCTGTCCAAGCACCAGCGTCAACCTGGCACTGCTACTTGAAGGGCGCCTGCGCCTGCAGCCCTGGAGGAAGAACGTCACACAGCCTGAGCAGGCCGTGGCTGTCTCAGTGAGACACGGACTGACTGTGGTGACCTTGGGCAAGTCACCTAGCCCCTTTGGGTTCCTCTCTTCCTCTGTGAAGGCAGGGTTTGGGACAGATGACAAAGCTCACAGGTGCTGGGACTAGGGATCTGTGACAACCTGGCACAGACCTGTGCTCAAACCTGTGCTCAGCAAACCGCCCAGACGGTCCCCACCCTGCGCCGCAGTCCCCACCCCAGCCTCTGGTCCTCAGCGACAGCCACACACATCGACCGGAACACTTGGCCCTCCCAGCCTCCCCTGAGCAACCTGCTTGCTGAAACCCGGGGAAATCTGGTTTCAGC
This sequence comes from Macrotus californicus, assembly GCA_007922815.1. Taxonomy (NCBI): domain Eukaryota; kingdom Metazoa; phylum Chordata; class Mammalia; order Chiroptera; family Phyllostomidae; genus Macrotus; species Macrotus californicus. The sequence goes on from VMDR010001179.1 coordinate 120,535, forward strand.
CACGTCCTTATGCAACAGTTCTGCCCCCATGCTGCACTGCTGGTGCTTCAAGAAACACAATATTGCCAAAATGGATTATGCTCTGAATGATTCCTGGGAACTGAACGGACCAGTTTGGTGAGCAGTCCAGGGCAAGGGCCTGGCTGGCCTCACCCTCCTGCTCCCCCTTGGCTGCGCTGCAAGGATGGCAAGCCAGGAGTCAGGTTAGGTCACAGGATGAGAAGTCTGAACTAGCTGAAGCTGCCCGGGACAGCTCTAGCGTATCCGTGCCTTGGCCCCGCTCGCTGGGGCTTTAATAATGCAGTAATAACCAGCTTCTGAAGCACACAAAGGCGCTTGGAAAGCTGCACATAAAAGCAACCCTGTCCTGCTCTTGCCCGCGGCAGTAGACATCCATAGGTGTTCCCGCAGAAACGGCCACGGGGCTGTGGCTGTGGCCGCACCTACCCCTTCTTGCTTACTGAGAAGCTACAGATAGAAGGACAGCAGCACCGGGAAGTCTACTTTAAAGAGAAAGCAGGCTAGAGATGGGCTGGGCGTTCTGGAACGCCGCCGGGTGTGCTTTCTGCTGAGCTCTCCCCCTCCTGGAGACTGCGGGCCCCTGCGAGTGCTGCATGCACTTCATCAAGAAGTCATCTATCCTGGGCCCAGTGTGAGCCTTCACGCAGTCAGAGCGTGGGCGGCTGCAGCGACAAACCCATTTCTCCACAGAGCTCCGCAGTGGGGCTGCAGCAGGCCTGCTAGAGGGGGCAGCCCCACCGCCCTTTCCTTGCTCCTTCAGCCTCCGCCATCGCCACCCGGACGCTGCCCTCCCTCATCCTTTCTCCCTCTCCTATCCCCATCCCCCCACCCCACCCCTGCCCCCACCCAGCTTGGTTTATGTAGCTGCCTTCTTCATCCCCAACTGTCCTTCTACTTGACTCTTAAGTCCAAACTGAGAGCTGACTGGTGGAGGGGACTCACCCAGATTGACCCACCTGTGCCTCTTAAGTTAGACAGTAAGAAACAGAAGCCCAGGAGCAAAGTGATAGGGCCAAGGAAACAGCTGATACTAATCCCTACGCTTACTGCTTTATGTTGCAACAACAACACAATGATTTATTCACAACCTCGATTGTCATCTTGAGGAGGGTGGGTCCCCTAGGCTTTGGGGACCCAGCTCACTGATCTAAGCTGTGTTTGGGTTTGGGTAGGCACACGCGGGGCCAGCAGCTAGGGCAGAGCAACGTGACTTCCAAAACAGAGCAGGAGGAATCTGGGAGGACACAGAGAGCCCAGGGGCCTAGGCAGGGGGATGGGTTGGAAAAGAAACCTCTGTGGTTCCCAGCAAAGAAGGGCTTTACACAACACACACGGCTGGTGAATCGCTGGCTGCGGGCTGCGCAATGCGCACTCCCTCACGAAAATGTCAGCAGATTCTCGACTGCTCGTTAATGTCACGTGAGTGGATTCTGGGGGCATTTAAGAGTTGCTGAGATCTGGGTCCGTGCTGACCCGGTGTGGCACAGCTGCTGCAAATGCCTGATTAGGAGGCGAGAACCAGATGACAGTGGGGTTCCCCATGGACGTCCACAGGGGCCTGCTATCCTTGTCATCTGGGCCCATTTGGACCCAACAGTGCATGGGCTTACACACGGAGGTGACATGCACTGATCCCACAGCTTTAGCTTCTAGGCTGTCTGAGTGGAAGCCGCCACCCTCAGACTATCTTCATCAGTAGTTCCGCTTCCCACCACAGACGGCTCTCCCGTTCTCTTAGGCACAAGCTCCCCGTGCCTGCTCACGCGCCACTGGGGGACTGGGGCGAGCACACTGCAACGCTGGGAAAGGGGACGTCTTCCAAGACCATCCTGATTTTTCAAAGCCCATGCAGATGGCATCCCCTCCCCCAACGGCTGTGGTTTCCCATTGCTACGGGATCGAGTCCGCATCTTGATCCCATTATTCAAAGTTGTATACTTTCGGCCTTAACCCAGGTTCGATCATCCACTCATTCACTCACCAAATACCAATTTGGCTTATCTAAAAAAATTAAGGCATTTCAATCACTTTTATTCCTATGTAAAAAAAAAAAATCCCTTTGTACCCTTCCCTGGGTCATCCATGAGAAATGTGACCTTCGTCCTGCCATCCGTGGTGGACTACTTGAATTCTCTGTCCCTCTGCTCTGCTTGAGTGAATCTGTTTCAGTGTACCCTTCAGGTCACAAGCAAAAGCATTCAAACGTCACCAGGGCAAGAAGGTTCAGGAGCGGCTGTAAGGCCACACATAGATTTAGACTGCAGCTGGCAAGACATCAAGTTCCAGCGTGAACTTGGAGACGGGCTGCCCCACCTCTCACTTCAGCTGCACAGTGCCTCTTTTGCTTATGCCGCTGTCACTTACAGGGAGTGCTGCTGGCTCCTCTGCTGACCACCGCTCTGTCTGCTCAGCTCCGTTCCCTCGGGGCTGGGGCTTACACATGACTTTGACGCTGCCGCCTCACCTTTGCCTTGAGGGAACACCCGAGACACGTCTTTCAGCACCTGCCTTTGTTGCCAGATCTACCATTTTGGTTTCCCAATTTCAGGTTCCAGGAGGGGGGATCTGATCGATATGGCTCATGTTTTTACGCTGGTCCAGGTCCTGCACCTCACACTGCCTCCAATGAGCTGTTCTTGGACCAGCTTTCTCAGGCCCGTGAACTCTGGCTGGGGGGCAAGGGTCCAGTTCCACTGGTGGAGGCTGGAGTTGGCCCATCTCTGCTACAACGACCTTAAAGCCAGTTCAGGTCATATCTCCTCCGGATTTCCCTTTTCAATTCCTTCCCCATTGATTTGATACTTTTAATATTGTATTTTCAGTAATTCCTGTCTGTGCATTTGCCTTTTGTCAGCCAGGTGATAAATAACTTAAGGTCTGAGACTCTTAAAACAGAGTCCAAGAACCTCACTACTAAGGTTAAATGACCACCCAACCTGAATTCTCAGTGGCATTATGATTTCAAGTATTCTCTACTACTGTCCCTGGAAATCATTAAAACATTTCAAGTATTCCAACCTTTTAGAATTTACATCTGTTTCTCAGAATACCTCGTATCTGGAAGGGACGCAAAAATTCCATGTTCCAGGTTCCGAGGTTGAAAACATGGCTACTGTGGTCATAAGGGACACAGAACTTCTCTAACAGCGGTGAGGAAGGACGGCTGACATTGGAGAGAGATTACAGAAACAGAATGAGCTGGACTTGGTGACCCACTGGCTGTAGGAGATAAGGAAGGGTATGGGATCTATTAATAGAGTTACCCATGTTTTGAGCTGGGGTGACTTGAGTGGAAAATGGGAAGGAAATTGTAAATTTAAAAAAATGGGAAGAAGACTGAGTGATCTGCAGTTTATAGACCTTCAACACTGAGTCAACAAGTATTTACTTGGCACTTACTCTATGCCAGTCACTGGGCTAGGACTGGTGACCCCGAGATCAATAAAATACAGTCCCTGCCACCAAGGTACTCTGTCTAGGGAGGAGATCACTACGAAAATGGAAAATTATAACACAGTGTGATAAATACCATCTAAAAAGAGACCGGTGCAAGATACAGTGGTAGACCAAGAGGGGAAATAATCCAGACTCCTTGAGAAGGGCATAAAAATTTTAACAGAGAAGTCCCATGGGGAAAGTCATGAATAATGACCAGGTGACTAGGGAGGGCATTCTTGCTGTCAAAAACATCACTTGAAATATCTTGGACACATGCAGAGAAGTGACAGAAAATGAAGCCAAGGTCAATTCCTGAAGAAGCTTACAAAGCTCATGGGTCCGGATTTTATTTCGCAGAGCAGAGGGAAGCACTGAAGAGTCCAGGTAGTAAAGACAGAGATTTGAGGTTATGAAATGGTCACTCAGGAAGCCGAGCGATGTACGAATTAGGTGGGAATGAGGCAGAAGGCCGAGAGAGTGGCCAAGAGATCACTGCGAGAGTCCGCAGGAGAGACAAGGAAACCTTGATCTGACAGTGCTGCCGTAGTGGTGAGGAGAAACGGGAAAACAGAATGCGTGAGGATGCGGTGACTGGCAGGAGAGAGTAAACAGGGAAGAAGGGGTGTTGGGTGATCAGGCTGATGGTGGCAATGATAACCAGACCCCCAAATACAGAAGTTGGTTTTGGACCGATCATCTCTACTAGACTGGGCTTTTTTTCCTTGAGGACAGGGACTTTTGTATTGTTCACGGTCACATTACCTATGACTAGTACAACATATTGAATGCCCAGTGATCAGACAGTTTGAGCAAGTGTGTTTGAAACATCTGATGTCCAGGTAGACACGTCTAGCTAGTATTTAGCTATGAAACTGAAGAGAGGGATCTGAGCTGGAGAGGCCTGTCTGGGAATTGTCATACATGATGTGGACAAGCTTGTCCAGAGAAACCAGAGAGAGAGACCAGAAGAGGGTCAAGGAGAGGAAATAGCAATGCTTACGGGGCAGAGAGAAGAGGGGCCATTTGCAAAACCGGAAACATGGTGTCATGGAAGCCAAGGTGGAGACAGCCTCTGGAACTTGGGAGAGGCCAGTGGGTCCACAGCCACCAAGAGGCTGCAGCTACCAGGAAGTGCCTCTCCAGTCACTCCACTGACCTGGTTTGGCTCTGGCCTCAGAGTCATCGATTGCCTTCCCCTCAAACCCGGTCCTTCCAGGGACAGTCCCAGGCTCCTGGCCTCAGTGTCCTCACCCAAGGAGCCATGGAGCTGAGAGGCGGAACCTGCCCTGCTTTCTGCAGGTTGAGAGGGAGGCAGGACAGTGTGTCCGTGCCACCGTGGGGCTAAGTGAGGTAACAGGTGGGCAGCTCTCAGGACTTTTTGTTCCAGCACCCTGCTATACTCTGAAAATCAGTCAAGAACCCAAATAAGCTTCTGTTTAAATGTGTGATATTTATCAATGTTTACTGTGTTACAAATTAGAACTGCCAAGTTAAAAAACATTTAACTCACTTAAAGTGGACAGTAATAAACCCTTATCAGTTAGCATAAAAACCTACTTTATGAACTGTCACTAGATTCCCAAGAACAGGGCAGAGAGGAGGGCGGTGGTTTCAGTCTTGCAAATCCCTTTAACGCCTGGCTTAACAGAGACAGTAAATTCTCTGTCTGCTTCAGCATTCAATCTGTGCTTGCATGAGAACAGGGGAGCTTAAATGGGTGAACAAAATCTTGGCATTATTGGGAAAATAGTTTTGTCTTGACGACCCCCTGAAAGGGTCGCAGGGACACTTAAGGACCCCCAGAGCAGACTCTGAGAATCGCGGATCTATCTGAATTCACTCTGGGAGGTGGGGAGTTCACACAAAGTTGCTGTGATCACTCTGAAAACCTCTATCCTGGGAATCAAAAAGGGATCCTTCTCATGTGGCTGTAATTTGTCCCCAGAGGAGCATTATGCATGAGTAACATTGCTCCAGGCGGGTTCTCAGGCCAAGGCTGAGAGAGGGTTTCCAGCCCAGACGTCTTACTTTCTTCTTCCTGAGAATTAAAAGGCAAATGTAGACGAGAATGTGCTGTAAAAGTGCAGGGTGTTAATGCAAAGTAGGTGTTTTTAAGTTAAACTCTTGTTATCCTCAGGCCAACCACCAAGGGGAAACATTGTGTGTATACACACATAATGTATATATGTATGTGCATGTATGTGTATGTAAAGAAATAGCAGGGGAATGTTTTATGGTAGAAAATACCTACTTAACACAAACTACAGTAGTAATAAAGGCACAGAAGAACAAAAAAATCCATAAGGCATACAGAAAAACAGCAAAAGGAAAAAATAAATCCTTCCTTATCAGTAATTACTTAAATGTAAATGGCCTAGAACTTCAATAAAAAAGCAGAGATTGAAAACGATGGATAAAAACCTCCTTCTAACTACATGCTCTCCAAAGAGACACACGTTACACTCAAAGATGCAAACAGGTCGAAGTAAAAGGATGGAAAAGGCTGTAACGTGCAAACAGGTCGAAGTAAAAGGATGGAAAAGGCTGTAACGTGCAAACAGCACCTGAAAGGGGCCGGGGTTGCTACCCTGGCATCGCGCCAAAGGGACCGAGCCGAGGTGGAGTCCCGCTCCTGCCTCCCAACCCCGGAGACCACTTGCAAGCCCCGGCTGCTCTCTGTGCTTCTGACCACCGGCTATTGGAGCCCAGGTCCCATGCCTCCTTTGCGGGTCCTGCTAACTTGCTACAGCAGCTCGCAGAGCTAAGAAAAACATTTCGCTTGCTAGGGAATGCAAATCAAAACCGCCTCACACTGCGAGGAGGGTAATAATAATACATACAACACATAATAGCAGGAGCTGGGGGGATGTGGACCCTCACAGACTGCTGGTGGGAATGTAAAAGGGGGTGGCCACTTTGGAAATAGTATAAATAGAATAGTAAAGAATAAAGGAGTAAATAGGATAAAGAACTGACTTACTCTGACAGTTCCTCAAAAGGCCAAACATGGAGCCGCCATTCAACCCAGCCATTCCGCTCCGAGGCACAGACCCGCAGGAAATGAAAACACAAGTGCATACCAAGTTTGGACATGAGTGTTTATGGCTGTGTTACTCATCATAGCCGAAAAGCAGAAACAGCACAAATGTCCATTAACTGAGACATGGATAAGAGAAACGCAGCATAACTGTACCGTGGACTACTATTTGGCCATAAATGAGGGAAGCGCCGACACACACCACAACGTGAATAAAACTTGGAAACACTGTGATGTAGGAGGAAAATGCCAGACACAACAGGCCACACACTGAATGATTCTACTTATGTGAAACGACCAGCGAGGTAAATTTGGAGAAACAGGGTAGGTGGTGGTTTCCAGGGGGCAGAGGTATCTGGAATGGGCGGGGACAGCTGTGGGTTCTTTCTGGGGTGCGGAGAGGCTCTGGAATGGTGGTGATGGCCGCAGAACTGGGTGAAATCCTCAAAACCACTGACCTTTACATTTTAAAAGGGCAAATTTCTAGGTATGTGAATTACTTAGAAATAATAAAGCTATTAATGCAGCTCTTAATAAAGCTATTATCTCAAGAAGTGATAGATTTTTTTTTCCTTTTATCATGAATACTATCTTCTGTTTCCTTCTAACTCAGGCCAACCTAGCCAATATCTACACAGTTCCCAGGAGTCTGGACATTTGCTGACGAAGAGCCTTAGCCTTCGGTCTAACTTGGACTGCGGTGGAGATGCCAGTGGTGGTGGAAATAGCAACGGAAAAGGAGTCGGAAGATGGAGTTTAGATTGTGATTCTGTCTTTTACTAGCTCATTGACCTCGGGCAAGTCCCCTTGCTTCTCTGAACCTCCGGTTTCTATTCTGAGATTCTGAGACTACAAATAATCCTGGCCTTGTCTATGCCTCCCCCAGGGATGTAAGGATCAGCAGATACCCTGCAAACGAGAATGTCTATTAAACTGTGAGCATTACACAAATATTAAGGCATTGAGATTGGGATCTCCACGGCTTACTGTCCGGGTGCATGGATTCTGAGGGGAGCTATCATCATCTCGGGAGAGTTGAGTCACCAAACCCTAAGGAAGAACTGCTGACCTTGAGTCTATCATAGTTGTGGCCTTCAGCTGTCTGGGAACTGGGGTGATAGTGTCCAGTGCCCAAGAGATTACTGTTATTTTCTAAGTGAATTTTTGTTTGTTTGCCTGTTTACCTCCCCACACCCTGCTCCCCCCACCCTGGTAATCACATGCTGCCGTCTGTGTCTATGCGGATTTTTTTCCCCTGAATCCCTCATCGGTGTTTATTTAGATTATCTTTCTTTGAAGGATTTTCACTTCGCTTTTTTTCTTTTGTTTATTTTAGTGTTTATGGGCATTAAAGCAAGGCCTTCTTGAGCTTTGGTCAAACGCAGGTAGGCGGGGATTAAAGACTTTCCCGACAGAGTAATCCTCAACGATCTACCTGGGAGCAAGACAGCCCCGAGCAGAGGTCTGACTGCCAGCCACCTCTGGGTTCGAGTTCCAGTTCTAACACTTCCCAGCTGTGAGACCCGTGGCAATTGTGTTACTTAACGCCTCTGAGCCTCAGTTTCTTCATCTGTAAAACAGATTTCCGACATCATAGGTTGGTGTTAGGATGAAAAGAGACAATGTTCTAGCACAAGGTCAAGCAAATGGTAAGAAGTTAATAAATCTAGTCATTGCTATGAGGCCCAAACAATGAATAATCAAGGTCAAATTCTTACCTATGGGGTGGCAAGGCTGGGGGAGACCGAAAGGAGGAGCCTCTGACAGTTATTGATCGCCTACTCTGAGCCAAGTGCTTTACCATGCGCTGTATCACTTGGGTCTCAGAACTCTAAAATACAGGGATTATTTCCTATTTGCAAGTGACAAAACGGGCTCAAAGAGCTGAAATAACTTGTCTAAGGTCACGTAGGTTATTAGTGGTTCATTTGAGTGTGGAGTCCAGATTTGACTGATTCCCAAGTGCAGGGTTTTTCTTTTATTCTGTGTAGCCCAAGTTCATGGCCCCTGGTGGTCTTACTTCTTCCTTCCCTCTTGTCTTCCATTGGCTCCATAAATGCAGGCCTGCCTTTGCCAAGTGACTCCATCTGTCAGCTCCTCTCGTTCCCTTCCCTCTACCTCCAGCTCCAGCCAAGCTCTGGATGCGTGCCTTCAGGTGCAAGCATTTCGGGCAGAGGCTGGATTCCATGTGATGGAATGCTGGAGGTGCTCAAGGACTGCTTCACACCGGGCTGGACCACGTGAACAAACCCCTCTCTAACCTATTCATCTTGCAAGAGTCAGCTCAAATGTCACCGGCAGCCCTCTCTGAATGCTCTAGAAAGAGTCAGTCCTTCTTTTCTTTGTAGCTTATTCACACCTCTGTTTTACATTTATTATTATTTTGAAACTGTCTGCTGATTTACCTGTCTGTCTTCCAGGATCAGTAGAGTCTCCAGACTCAGTTAAGAACTATTTAGTGCAGGGCTACTTAACATTTCTGTGCATGTAAACTTTGGCAGTCGATTAAACTTAGGAAGCCTTCTCAGTTTATAAACACGTAAAAGAAAAATATGGGATTACAAAGGAAACCAATTGTATTGAAATATGGCAATCAAAATTTGAATAAATCAAATCTGGCTATAATAATATATTGCTTATTTACAGCACATTAAGTAATAAGATCTAGTGGTAGATCTAATAATTACCATGATTTTTGAAGTAGTGACGGGCAGAAATAACATCTCAAGGTCCACAACAACTTTAACAAAATATATAAGTATCTGTGATTTTTATATACTTCTGTGGCTGGTTCCTTTCATGTGTAAATGAAGGGAATGCTAAATTTCCATTTCAGGTACTAAAAATAAAAATGCAATTTTTTCCTCATCCAAACTAACAATCCCCTGAATTCTGCCCCAAAACCCCAGGTTGAGACTGCCTGATTTAACAGATCATCTGAAAGTCTAAGGCGACCAGGACTGACTTCCTTCCCCTGAGCTTCCGTAACACTTGTAACCGTACTTCGTACGCGAAATTGTGAACAGTAGCATTTGTTCACGTGTCTCCCTCCCGACAGCGTTCCCCTGGACTGCCCACACCTGAGGAGGGAAGAATTGCTTTATTCACCTCGATTTCCTAGAAGGGTGCCTGGCATAGGGTAGGCCCTCAATGAACAGTTGTAGAACTGTTGGGAATGAATACTAAGATTTAACTTATCGTCGAGTAACAGAGGGAGCAGCACTACAGCCGTGTACTTCCTTGTCCATCGGCAGCCCACCGTTCTTCAAGCTGCCTCTCAGAACAAGCTCTCCTTTAAGATGCCCTCACTGCTCCTGGCCTCCCTGCTCCATCTGCCAGGTGTGTGCCCACCACGTTGGAACTCACCTTGGCACTGACGTAGGAGCCGGAGTACTCGTTTCCCCCATTTTCCATGTTTATATAAATATCCGTAAATCATATATCTGACAAGGGACTTGTGCTAGGAATACACAGAGACCTCTTACAAGTCAGTGACAAGAGACAAGTGACTCAATTTGAAAAACGGGCAAAGGGTCTGAATAGACACATCTCCAAGAAGATGCATGAATGGCCAACGAAACACATGAAAAGTCGCTTAGCGTCATCGGTCACCAGGGGTATGAAGAGCAAGATCCCGATGACACGTCGCTTCACGCTCACGAGGGTGGCTGTAGGCAGAAAGACGGACAATACCAAGAACTACAGAGCATGTGGAGAGAGCAAAACTCAAACTGCGCCGGTGCAAGCGACGAACGGCACCGTGGCTCTGGAGAGCAGCCTGGCAGCTTCTCAAGAGCTTAAACACGCGTCCAATGTCACCCAGCAATTCCACTCCTGGATGCCTACCCAGGAGAAACGGAAACATGTCCACACAAGAACTAGCACATGAATGTTCAGAACAGCTTTATTCCCAACAGCGTAGAAGTGGAAACAGTGACTGTCAGCTAACTGGTGAGTGGATAAACAAAATGTGGAACATCGATGCCATGGGGTATCTTCAGTAATAAACAGGCCTGAAGTGCTGATAGATGATACAACATGGGTAAACCTTGAAAACATTCCGCTAACCTAAGTAACGGAGCCGGTCCTAAAAGGCTACAAGTTGTTTGGTGCCATTGATATGAAATGTCCAGAGCAGGCCGACAAACCTCCGGGGGCAGAAAGTAGACCGCTTGCTGCCCAAGATGAAGCGGGCTGAGAACGCAGGCTGATGCCTGACAGACACTGGGCTTCTTTCTGGGGTGAAGAGAACGCCCCACGCTGGCTTGTGGCGATGGCTGCCCAGCACTGTGAACACACTGCAGACCACCTGATTGCACTTTTCATGGGTGAGCTGTATAGTGTATGAATTGTATCACAACAGTGTCATTATATATACATAAATAATATATCAATAATAATATAAAGCCTCATAAAGGGGAGAGAACACAGTCTTTCAGCAAACAAGAGGCAGGTCTGCCAGGCCGGGCCACTGAGCCTGAGGGAGAGGCATGTGAAGCTGGAGAGCTCGGTCGGGCAGAGCTCAGAGGCCCTTGCTGAACGTGTGAAGCACTTTTGATGGATTGGGTCAGAGAGCACTGGAAAGGTCTGAGAAGGGTTTAAGCAGAGGGGTGGCATGATCAGATTTACAGTTCGGAACGATCCCTAGGGATATGGGTGAAAACGGGCCTGGGGAAGCCAGTCTGTGTTGGGTGTTGCATGCATCCAGATGAGAGGGCATACTAGGAGTCTGCTGTTTTGTTATGACCGGGTACCAGTGAGGAGATGTCTCTCCCCTCCCCCATCAGTGAAATGCTGATAGGTCTGGAACCACTTGTGTGGCTCCTGTAGGGTGGGGCTGCGCTGCTCCTACGGCCCTGCCCACAGTAGGCCAGGGCAGAAACAGGAGCTGCGGCTTTGCACCTGTGTGTGCCATATCAGGGACTGGACCTGTCTCTTTTCTGGACATGGATTTTATTTAAACCTTACAACTGTGTGGGTTAGCCATTATCATTTCCATTTTACAGATGAGAAAACTGAGGGCCAAACGAATTAAGAAACTTGCTCAAATTCACTCAGCTAGTAGAGCTACGAGTGAGGGTGTCACCCAAACCTAATGACTCGAAGCCCACCTTCCACTGGGCTCTCCTGTCCTTTGGAACCACTGGCATGTGGAAGGCAGCCCCACTTGTCCACAGAGGACACATTCCGAGACCCCAGCGGATGCCTGAAACCACGGGTGACACTGTCCACTACATGCACTGTTTTTCTCCTATACGTACATATCTATGACAAAGTTTAATTTATACATTTGGCACAATAAGAGATTAACAACAATAACTAATGATAAAATAGAAAAGTAGTAACAATATACTGTAATAAAAATTACGGACTGTGGTTTCTCTCTCAAAATATTACATAGTACTATATCTACAGCGTGGGCGCACTAGACAAAGACCCACATCCCAGGCAGGATAGGACAGAATGGCATGGAGTTTTATCATGCTACTCAGAACAGTATGCGATTTAAGACTTATGGATTGTTTCTGGAATTTTCCATTTGATATTTTTGGACCACAGTTGAAACCAAGGAAAAATAGAACCAAGGATAAATAAGGATGAATGGATTAATTGATCATTATTTTAATTAGTTCAGTGAGGAGATCCTATATGAATATACCTTCTTACCTAAGTTCATTTAGGTAACTAAGCTTTCCATGTGCCTCTCTCCTTCCAGTTTTAAGGGTAGAGTGTAGCTCCCATTTGTCTGCTTACTGTTTGGTACACATCATCTGAAGCACACCATTGTTTTAAGTATGTTGCATTTGCCTTTTACAGACAAGGAAACTCCAACCTGAGCACTGAAGCATTTAAGCAATGGGCATGCAGCTGGGAGGAACGTGGGGACTGACTCGGTTAAGAACTCAGGCCCTGGGGTCTGAAGGACCGAGGCTGGCACCACTTCCTGCTGACGATGTGACCCAGATAACATCTGCACCATTTCGGGGGCTCAGTTTATAAGGCTGGGATTACAACAGTGCTCCCCTCAGATGAGGCAGGGCAGGGAGTTCTGCACTGTTGGATAATCAGAGGCACGGCTGCTGCTCTAGGAGCGGGGCTCCTGTGGCGGGGACGGGTGGGGGGGCTGGACTCCACCCCTTAGGTCCAGGCTTGCTCATTCCCTCAGGCAGCATTTCTGGAGCACCCTGATGTTCTAGCACAGTCCTAAGCTCTGCAAACGTACGGATGAATGCCTCTTGGGCCCTTTCTGTTCTCAAGGCAGACCAACGTGGGAACAGCCTGAGGAAACCCAGTGTGGTACCGCGGCGTCCTCAAGGTCTAGGAACCTGACCCAGCAACCCTAAGGCTAACCAGGCCGCTGACAGCACACGGAGCCCCACTTCCACGGTTCAGTGGCATGGCCCCCCAACTGTTGATATTTCAGCCATGCGGAGGGCACGCCAGGAAAGCCTGGAGCAAGTGCATTTTACAGCACTGTTCCCACACAGTTAGACACTCGGGTCTGGGAACCACGTCATGTAGCCAGTGGGGCCAACCATGAGCACAGAGGTAACAACATTTTACCTGTTGCTGTCATAGCGTTTTACCTGTTGCTCCCTTTGTGCCTGGTGGAGCTCAGGCAGCACTGAGTGTGGACTCGGTTCTGGCCTCTAGAGGCTCACAGCCTAAGGCAGACAAACTGGTCCAGACAGATAGCTCGAAACCATGACAATAACGTCAGCTGAGTAGCACACTCCTGGGGCCTCCGCCCTGACCACTCAGCACTTCTCACACCACGAGATCCCTCCGTCCACCCAGCTCCCTCTCTTCGCGGTTCAGCCCTCACCTCTGCTCTCAGTCACCCCGGCTCCCGGAGGCCCACGCCGGGAGCCTCTCACCCAGTGCTCTGAGTGGACCTCGTGTGTCAACACGCTTATCTTTGGGCTCCTCCGAAGGAACATTTCAGGCTCACTTTGTGCTTATCTCTGTGTGCCACTCATTTGGGCTTCCAGTCACTTGTGTGCATGTGTTCCTGGTTGTTTGGGGAGGGGGACTTTTGTGTTGACTTGCATAATAAAGAGAATATGTGAGTAGATGTGATTGAGCTCCGGCTTGCTCCAGAACGGACTCTGGTGGTTTATTTGGGCACTAGAAACAAAGCAGCATGAGTTAAAGGTAGGGAGAAAGAAATGAGGAAATGGGGTCGGGGTAAGCGGGGACTCGGGCGCAAGGCAAACCTGCGTCCCTGTGACCTCCTCCTTACCAGGTGAACAAGGCGCAGGACAGAAACGCGTGGATTTGAAGAGAAGGGTATTCCACACACTTCAATATCCATTTCCTGCCCTCCCGAGGTTCACTGGGATCTCGGGCCTTGTTCCCACTGCAGCTTCACTTAGGTGGGCATGAAGGTGGGAAGATGCCCCCTTTCCCTGCCTAGCAACCTTGTCATCTCCTTCCTCCACCCATGACGCATCCTCTCGCGATGGTTGGCCTTGATCCTCAGGTAAGTGCATTTGGGGAGTGGAGTCTAAGGGATCAACTGGAGCAGAGCAGGAAAAGCACACTCCGTCTGCTCTCACCTGCCCGGAGAAGAGCTTCTGGAGGCAAATGAAGCATGGAAGGTAGAAACTTGGCCGAGGGCAGGGAGCACAGAATTGGCAGGCGACTTGGGATAGTGTTTACAATTCTGGTGCATGCTAATAATAAAAAAGTAAACTCCCAGGATCACCTCTCACCTGGATGCCCATAGCTTAGCTCTAGGCTGGCTTCCCAAGGCCTGGTTTCACCCATATCCCCGGAGAGCTTTCTAGACTGTAAATCTTAGGCCCTTTCCAAACCCCTCCAGCATCGGAGGTGAGAGTGGGATGGGACGGACGGAGCCAGTGGGAGAAGCACGCAGACCTGGGAGCAGAGGGGAACTCCAGGGAGTAACCCGGGCACCAGCGAAGAGGCTGAGGCATGGTTTCCACAATCTGACCTCAGGGGAGGACACAGAGAAAGGGCAGGGAGGGGCATGGGTTATCTGGAGAGGAGGAGCTTCATGAAAAACAAGCCAATGCTGGATGGAGGCAGTGACAGGGTAAGGTCAGTCAGGTCTGGGTCAAGTCAGCAGAGCAAGCCCCGCAAGCATGGCCGTCTGGAGAGACCGGCCCTGATGTCTCAGACATCATGTGACGCCCTCAAGAAGGCTCTGCTAACTTCCTAAGGCTTTTCTACGAAATATCATAGGACATTTCTGTAAAAACCCTGGAATTCCAAACACTATCATTAACCAAGCCCTTTAGACTTGTGCAGGGGCCTCCCACTTCCTGAAGAAAAGCCAAGTTCTCATGGAGGGCTACTGATGGCTTTGGCCCCGGTCTACACGGAGACAATTTGGCGGATGACTGGGAGCGGGCAGACTTGGGGGAAGGGCCAGTCCTTGCTGGGCCTCTCTCTTGACCCTCTTCCCCTGAACAAATACCATCTACTTTGTCATTGCACTAAAGGGAGATTAAGGATTTGTTTACTTTTTAAATTAACAGCAGGATTTCCAAGTTGAGGGTCACCTATGTTTTTGTCACTGTCACATTGAGAGGAAGCTACCTCAGTGTTTAATTGCTGGAGGAAAAGCAGTGTGGCCCACGCGAGGACGGAGAGAATCACAGGAGGGTGGGTGGTGGGCCGGGAGATCCTGCACGAGCATGGGATTGGAGCCTCCCGACCCCCGCTCAAAGCTCCTACCTCTCTCCAGACGCCCAGCATGCTCTCCTCGTCTTTAAGGATTCTTCCTCCTCTGATTTGGAATTGGTCCACGGATGTTTATAGGAGCATTCGGGGCACGTGTTGTGTTTTCTGGAAGGATGTAGGAACATTTGAGTTACCAGTGGGACACTCAAAATTTGTGGCTATTTCGGAACGTGTTTGGTGGCAGGTGGCAGGTGGCAGTCTAGTGACCAGCGGGTACTGATGGCTATGGTTGAAGGTCAGAGGAAAGTGGCCCTGGAGACACTTCGGAGGTAGAGAACTCTGTTTCTCTCTACAGAGAGGTGGTAACCGACTCTCAGGAGAGTGGATTACAGAGTCCTGGAACCCGATATACAAGGAGATAAAAATGTGAAGAATGAAAATCTGGATTACATGTTTCCAGTTTCCCTTTTTATTCGAGCCATGTTCCTCGGAGTAAACAGAGCCGATTCCCAGACGCTAGAGATCCTCGTGGTCAACCGCCACACGGTGGAGGGGAGCAGTGCTTAGCCAGACATGTGATTAGAGGGCCGGGGTCGACCTCGATGCGTGTGAACAGGGGAGGCGGGGGAGCCTCCAGGCACCATTTTCACATAGGAAAATGCACAGTCCCCACAAGTTCTAGAAATCACCACATTTCTCACAACGCTTTGAGAAAACTGATGTGCTGGTATGTTGAAAGCAGGCATGTGGGCTAATCTGCAAAAATCTCCACATCAGGAAAGCTCCCCACACGCCGTTTTCAGTCCTGTGTTACAGCATGTTTCTGACTCAGCCTCACGCTAGTGTGGGTCTGCACCTGCCCGTGATTATTTTCTCTTCGGCTTACCCTGGGGAATTGGAGGACGTGGGGACTCTGCCAGAACACCTTGGGCATATTAAGAGTTCCTGCCAGAAAAAAATAACATGCGTGAAATAACACCCAAAACACAAAGGGGCCACACTTGCGCAGTACGAGAAAACACGTCTCCCTTTGAGAACGGGACTGCCACCTGGTAAACCAGGCCAAGGTCAGTCCTTCTCTGACCATGTAACTCCCATGACCTCGGGCTGTTCAGCCCTGACTCCAGCCAGCTGTATGCAAATGGTCATCAGAGGAATATGAAAGAGAATTTGAATGAATCATTATTTTTCACGATTGGAAAAACATCTGAAAATCTATAGCCAATTAAATCTTGGCCTATTCATTCACTATCTTAAAAGTTATCATAAGTAAATTGGCTGACTAGTAGCTTTCTCCAAGTTTCAATGCTGAGTTACTCAACTACCATCCCTGAACTCGCCCTTTCCCCTCCTTCCTGGAAGAACAAGGAAGAGCTCAGGCCTTCCGACACCTCGGTGCCACAGTGTCCACATCAGCCACACCTGAACCCCTGGCATCAAAGACTCCTCAGTTATTAATTACTAGGTACCATGTTTTCAGTAGGTCTGTGAGCCAGGCTCTCTGCTTTCTGTGCAGTATGTGATTCGGTTTTTCATCTCAAATGGCTAATATTATTGTTCTTTTATAGATGAGGAGGAAACTCAGAGAAGCTGGATAATTTGCCCAAGGTCACGCCACTTGAAGATGGTGGAACCAGGATTCCAGGCCGGACCTGTCCAGCTCTGAGTTCACGCCCGTGTCCTCTCCATCTCTGCATTCTAAGCTAAGGACTTTGCACCTCGGTGACACCAACAGACAACAAAATGGTTCATTCATTCAAGAAATGTTTATGGAACGCCTTGCATGTTATAGGCAATATTCTAAATTAGGGACTGTCCAACTTTTTCTAAAAAAGGCCAGACAGTATTCAGGCTTCATGGGCTACGTGGTCGGTCATGCTGATTCAGCTCTCTGCTGTTGTGCTATGAACACAGACGCAGAAAATATGTGAATGAACAAGCATGGCTGTGTTCCAATAAAACTTTATTTACAAAAGCAGGCTGTAGGTCGGATGTGGCCCATGAGCTCTGCTCCTGCTCTGGGCTCTGGGGTTATACTAGCGCAAAAACACAAAACAAAACAAGAACACAAAAAGGCCTGCCTTTGTGGGGCTTACATTCTAGAAAGGGAAAAACAAGTGTGTTTCTTGGCCTGTTTATCATGTAAAATCTGGAGTTGCTGAGACCTGAGGGGCGATCTAGTTCAGGACTCTCCTCACTGGGCAGCCCCCCTATACCTATCCTGCTGGGGGGTGGGGAGGGCTTCATCTGTGTGGGGGCGTCCAGAGTCCGGGAAGCTCACCCCCGCCGCCCTTGTCACTTCCAGAGGCCCATCCTTGTCACACAAGCCACACGTGTCCACCTGACCTCTGCACGTCTGCAGTGCTGGGCCCCCACTCCAGAGATCCCGATTCAGTGGGTCTGGGGAGACCCCAGACTTTTCGTTTCTGACATGTCCCAGGCTACGCGGGCACTGCTGGTCCCTGGACCACACTTTGAGAAGCAGCGTTCCCTGGTGATGGCCAATGAATCTAACAACCCTTCTCACACAACTGTTCAGACACGGGATGTCAGCATCACGTGGCCCAGAAGTCTCCAGGTGAAACCCTCTTGGGCCCTTTCCCTGCTCCAGGTAGGAGAAGTAACTTACAGGTGACAAGTTCTGTCCCCACCACTTAGCCTGAACCACCAGGACACCGTGCTGGTAGGGACTGAGATGGCTGCTGCAGTTCACTGCAGACAATGAGAAAGAGGGGAACCACTTCTCGGGGCCCAAGGGGGACACCCGGTCCAGCGCGGAGACTGTGGGAAGTGGAGGTCAAGAGCATTGGGAGGGCAGTCAGGAAGGCTGATTCCAGTCTCTGCAATGTATGGCCTTGAGCGAGTCATTTCCCCTCCCACGGTCCCAGCTTTCTCTCAATCTGCACCCTGGAGGCTGGCTGAGGTCCTCTGAGCAATGGTAATTCTAGAATTCTCTAACAGCTCAGAAGACATTCGTAGACATATCCTGGGAATCTCCTAGGGGCCACTTACCCAGACTGGTCTTTTCCTCCAGCCGTCTGCAAGAGCTGCCCCTCACATCCGCTCTACATTCAATGCTCTTAGTTTCTTTCGAGAGTTGCTCTGCACTCACTGAGTCGAATTTGTTATCCGTGACCACCTCTGGCTTACGTCAGTTCACCGGCCAGGGCCTTTTGTGGCTTTCGTCAGTTAAGCTCCTTTCCTTTGTTCCACATCTGTGAGCAAAATGTTTGGGGACCTCAGCTCGGCAGTGTGTACACCCACAGTGCTCAGCCAAACCCTGCTCCTTTTATTTCTGCCACTTGGCCCTTGACAGGTAACTAACTCCATAGGCTTCCAGGACTCTGCAAGGACCAGTAGGCCCCCAGGGCCACCTAAGGGAGCTTAAGACTCTCTTTCTATCCTGGGATCCTGGGATCCAGGGCTCACCACAAAGCACGAGCTTCCTGGTTCCTGGCACGTTGACTTCTAGAAAGTTAAAATGTCATCTGTCCCTTTGTCTGATCAAACAGCTCAGCAGCCCTTGAGTTTAAACAACAACCATAGAACAAATATCACTGAGGGCTCTTAGCAAGGTTTCTTGAGGCCGGTAGGATGTGGTGTCAAAATTCCGGGCAATGTCATGAAGTGGGTCCCTCTCCCTTCCTGTGAATAGCTGTTCAAGGCAATTTCCATAGAGAAAAGGAATCTGGGGTAAGGTGTTTGGGTAAAAGGTCTGCCAGGCGGCTCAGCCAGCCAGCCACCATCATGAAGCTGGGCGGCAGGGATCAGGGAGGCAGCTGAGTTAGGGGCTGCTGGTGGGAAGTGCCCAGTTGGTTGGAAAATATGAGTGAACCTGGGGATGGAAGAGAAAACACTGCTCAGACCAGCAGCCGATTTGTTATGTCAGTTCATGTGACAATGATTTATTTTTTTCTAAGCCACCTGTAATTATTTCCATAAAAGCCCATAAATTTTAGTAAAGAACTTGGGTTCTGGGGTCAGACCAGCATGGGTCTACTCACTGTGTGCCCTGGGCCAGGTTTCTGAACCTCTCAGAGCCTCTGTTTTCTCCTGCAGACCTGAGGATAACACCCACCTCCCCGGAACTGAGGGCTGAGAGATGTAACCTACGGAACAGTGTCCAACATGTTATCGTTAATATTATTTACAGGGGTGGTTCCTTAACATACAAGGCTTCCCATAAATGTCATATAATTAAGTTGGAAACTGTGGGCGCGATGCTCCAATTATTGCTCACAAAATCCCCGGTGAGAGATGAAAGATGTATTTGCTGAGTTTCCTTCACTCAGCAAGCCTTCCTTTCCTCTCTGCGTAGCCTCTAGTGCTTTTAGAAGTGCAGAGTCCAAGAAGCCATGTGCAGTTTAGAATCTGATACATTCTTCCATCCATGCAGAAGGCATCTCAGATACTGTCTACTCAGTTAATCTTCAGAGACAGCCGTCACCTGTCATGCAGAGGGTTAACGGCAGAGCGGACATCGGGCACCACGCTACCTGAGCCTCCAGTGCGTGCCTTTTCACTGCTGGTTACACTCTTGTTACACTCGGCCTCCCTTAAGCTCCTGCACTAAGTTGTTGAAATCATTCAGGCTGCTGGTGCCAAAGCCACCGTGACCTTCAAGCTCTAGAGGTCAGGGACAGAGCAGAGATGGGAGGCCGCTGGGGTAGAATGGCAAGCAGCTCCAGAAAGCGGCGAGGGAGGCCCACAAGGTCCTACCCAACATGACCTCCCATTCCCCACACCTTACCCGTGGCCCACCTGCCTCCGCGGCAGCTGCTTCCAAGTCCAGAAGTATGAGGACCTCAGAACCCTGACCTGTCCCATCCATACGCCATGCACTTTCCCTCCGTGGGAGACGGAAGTCCCAGAAAATCTCTTTAAAGGCAGTGCTGAAACTTTCATTGGCTCCATTATTTCTGCACCGTGGGCCTCAACAACTTTCAGCTGTCTCCTGACCCACCCGAGAGGAGAAAGGGAGACTCGGAAAAGGCTGCTTAACCCGGGAGTGCTGGGATCCACTTTTCCTGATGCACCTCTAGCGGAGAAGCAGCTTTTCTTAGTGAAATACCCAGCTTTGTGAGTACTACTTTCCTCTTTTTAGGTGAGAATTCTAGTGCTCATCATCAAAGGGCTTCAGAAAGAGCTTTTTCTCAGTTCTCCAGACCAGACGTTCTTACCCCCAATATCTATCTATCCAACATTTACTGAGAGCCTTTCACGGAGGCAGCTCCGCGCTGAGAGCTGTGGCCACAGAAATGAGTGAAGAATAGTCCTGGCCCGTGGACCATCGTAGATTGACCCTATACAGCGACGTGCAGGGATGCATGTGCTCAGGGTCCCATGGGGGCCCTGCAGTTGCACCAGCTGAGCCTGGGAGGTGGGGTGGGGGTCACGCCTTAAAGAACAGGGAGAGCAAAGCATGTGGGAAGCAGAGGGGACAGGCAACAGGAGCAGGGGCCTGGGAAGAGAGCCTGTGGAGGGTGCAGAGGGGGACTGCCTGCGGTCTGCCTTGCTGCTGCTAGGCTGCTGCGGGAAGGGAGGAAGGGCAGGAGGGGAGGGGGCGGAGCTTCGAGAGCCTGGCTGGCTATAAAAAGGCAAATGCCTGCTTGTTTACTTGTATTTTGTAATATTATAATGTAAAATATTTATCTTTTAAAATACTATAATTTAAAATATTTACCTGTTAAAATATAATTTAAATATTTATCTTTTATAATACAGTTAAAATATTTGTTTTAATTTAATAATTTAAAATATTTCTTTTAAAATTGTGAATCAATACATGAATCTAGACAAATAAAAAATTCAAATAAAAAATAAAATACTTCAAATAGAAAACTATGTAAGATGAATCTGAAACCCTCCTCACCTACCTCCCTGTTCATGATCTTTCTCTGCAAAGGAATTATAAACAGCCTTCAAGCCATTTTTCCAAGGAAACAATACACAGACTAAAATACTGTAATATTTATATGTGCACAGTCTTTCCTATTTACACCAATGGTTATGGACAATGTTCACTGTTCCACACCTTGAACGTTTTGATCGCCGTAGGTATTAGAACTCTTCTTGAATCAGAATATACGCCTATGAGACACGGGTTTTAGCAACTGCAGGATTCTCCAGCCATTTCTTTAACGTCTCCCTGCAGCTGGACATGTGGGTTGTTTTCCGTTTTTGCCCATCCCAAACATTGCTGTAATGGACATCCTGGTTCACGTGTGCATTCGACACATATTCATCAAGCATCCCTGTGAGCCAGGCACGGCTGTTCCAGAAACCCAGAATATAGTGACAATGTATACTGTTCTTCTGGGAGGATATCAAGAGAGTAAACAGGAGAACTACTGGACTAAAGGAAATGTGTGTTTTCAGTTTTGGTAACTATTTCCGAAATGCTTGCCGAAATGGCTTTGAGAACATGTCCTCTCCGCAGAGGACCTGCCGACGGTCAGTTTCCCCATCCCTGCCAAGCTGGAATGTTATCAGACTCAAAACCTTTGCCCATCTGATAGGCAGAGACTGTCCTCTCCTTGCTGCTGTGACTTGCATGACGAGGACTGAAATTGAGCCTCGTTTCTTGCATGTCGACAGCTCGTATTTCCTCGTGAACGGCATGTTCTTGTCCACTGGGCGTTTTCTACTGAACTGTCGTCTTCCTCTATCTCTACTTGTTCCTCACAAATGGAGGCAATTAGTCCCTTGTCACGTGTGTGCGAATACCTTTCCCAGGTAACCTTTTCTCTTTCAGTTGCAGGGTATTTTTTGCAGAGCTCGCTGGTAGAAGGAGCGTCCGAGCTAAGTACTGAAGGGTGAGTG
>VMDR010001180.1:0-142290 GCA_007922815.1 Macrotus californicus
AGTTAAGACTGTATGTAAGCAGAAGCACTTAGTCAATAAAAGATGTTACTAATAGTTTCTCAAGTAATCTCCTTCCAGCTTTCACTCCATTTATCTGCTCTTCTCTATAGCATAACTCCTTGAAAGAATGCCTCTATTTTATTTTCTCCCTTTTTTTTTTAAACTAGGCAAAAATCAATTTGTGTATAAGCAAAAACTGAAAAGAAGTGCAGTGTCAAAGGGGCTTAGGCTGAAAAATATTAGCAATCTAGGTTTTATCAGAAACATGAACAGAATTTGAAAAAGCAGTCATAATATAAAACAGCAGCTACCAGTAACTTTTATATTCTTCAGAAGTTGACTCAACTCAGTAGGATTCTTTTCTTGGAAGCGTAATCAAAATTCTCAAGATCTGAAACTTCACCCTCCTCCTCTCTGGTAGTAAGCGGTGCTCTTGCGTCCACAGTTTGGGCAGAGCTTCAGCCAGTCTCTCTGAAACTATTCACTGTCTGCACTACACTGGTTTAAGATGTTGGGTAGCATTTGTCAGCTTTTTGTCTCAGCATGGCCTGTAATGCTGAAAAGTGTTCACTGTCAGAGACTCCTGAACTTCAAGGCTGTTAAAATGGATCACTCTTCCTTGATTTGTGAACACATTCACCTCTTTAATACCCTAACTTTAAGAACTGAAGTCTTTTCACCATCTGCTGCAGCTGTTCTTTCTGCCAGGAGTTCCTTTTCCCAACTCTGCGCACTTGTGCCTGCACTTTGGAGTTTCTCTCCGTTCATGATAGTTTCTTTCATCTTGCTGGGGAGGAAATGGGGTTGCTCAGGAGACTAGGGATGGTGCTCAGGGTGGGAAGGGGGGGGTCCTGGGCAGGCCAGCTGAGAATGAACTCTTAGTCTCTCTTCAAAAGCACCCCAATAAAGCTTTCATCCTCATCATTCTACGAAATTACTCTCAGAAGTGACCAATGACCTCCTCTTTGATTAATCCAATCTTAGTCCAGTTCTTACCTGACCTACCAGCAGCATTTGACTTGGTGAAGTAACTCTAGGCACTACATTCTTAGTGTTCAATCTCCACAAATGTAAATTTCTGACCTCCAAATGATGGGTGTGGCCCAACACAGAGCCCTGGCATACTTACAACTCTTTTCTATCTACATTCCACTCCCTAAGAGAGACAGGGCTTTAAATAGCCATCCTCATCCTTCCAAACTTCCATCTCCCCCTCTAACCCCTCTCAACTAGACCTGTAGATCCAGTTCTTATGTGTCATCTCCACCTGGATAGCCAACAGACCCTTTCAAACTAGCACACTCACACTCAAAATTAACATAAAAGCAATCTTGGTGTCTTCGTCCCTAAGCCTATTCTTCCTGCAGCTTTCGTGTCTCAGACCGATAGCTTCATTTTTCACACTGCTCAGGTCAAAAACCTTCAGATCATCCTTAACTCCTCCCTTTCTCTCATTCTCCGCATCCAATCCACCAATAAATTCTGGCTGTCTCCATCATTTTTGCCTGGAATACTCCAGTCTCCTAAGTGGTCTCCCTGCATCCCTGCAGCCAGAACGATCCTTTTAAAATGTGTACCAGAGCACGTTACATTCAAACCTCTCATTTCATTCAGAATGAATGAAAATGGCCCACAAGACCCTGCAAGCCCTCCCAGTATAAAACAGCACAGTGCCACCCGCTCCTCCTCCTCCTTCAATATGGGAGAATGCTCCTGATGTAAGGGCCTTTCGTGTGCAGTTCATTCGAAGAGCTCCGTCACTTCCTTTCAGATCTCTGCCCAGATGGCAGTTTCTCATTCAGGCCTAACTTTTGAGGCCCTCCTTATACAATTTTCCATTATCATTTATCACCATAAGACAAACGAAATATTTACAGGTTACTTTCCTCTACAATATAAATCTAAATACAAAGGTGACTGTTTTATTCAATGCTGTATACTCAAGTGTGGTCTATGTTCTCTTTATGTACTATCCAATGCAACTGCCATTTACATGTGGCTATAATGTGATTGAGGAATTTTTCCTTTTAAATAGCCACATGTAACTTAGTGACTTCCTAAGCATGTTGTAAGCTATCAAATATTTTTGAATGGATGTTAAATTGTTATAGTGATATAAATGGAGTGAAAACAATCTATAAACTTATTTTTAAACTTGGGAAAGAAGCATCTTGTTTTAATTTACCTCCCTGTTTCCTACCAACAGTAGTTTTCAATAGAGATCTGCTCATCTCACATCTCTCTAAGGTCCAATTAGGCAAAAATTCAGGCAGCTCTCAAACTGGCAAAAGTAAAAGAAATCATGTTGAATAAGACGTAACGGTACTTAAGAGACCCTTAAAAATTACAAAGCTCTCCCAACCTAGTAGTAAAAGGACCCAAGAAATCAAATTATTAAATGAAACAAGGTTACCACTCCAAAAGAGGTCCTGGAATAAATTGTTAAAATAAACCTGCCCCCAGGCAAGAGATTATAACAAACCCTTCAATGGCAGTAAGTAATGGCACCTAATTACGTCCTCATTCTTACGGGATTGGAACTGGTCAGACTGTCCACAAATTTAAATCATTGATCATTGCTCTGTAATTCAAGTACTGAGGAGATAAATCCTGTTGTTTCAACCTGTCACCAACCTGACATAGGATAAAAAATAGTAATTTAAAGATAAATACAAACTCTTTAAACATAAAAACCTCAATTGGGAGCTAAAGAACAGGTTTTTTATGTTTTTTAAAGCTAACTGGCTGTCTTACCTGATCTTTTGCAATAAACAAAAAAAAAAAAACCCCTACAATTGTCAATATTCATGATCTTCCATCCATGTTCTTTCCAAACTACAAGGGAGTAAAAATTAAACACAGGAGAAAAATCCTTACCTGCATGCAATGTATAGCCAAGCCAGGTCCTGTGTACAATTTCTTATGACATATATGGCATTTAAAATGTTTTGCTTTTTGGTGCTGTATAAGGATCTTCTCATCATCAAAATCTCTATTACAATACCTGGTCAATATTGTTAAGATACAAAGATAACACACAATGACACTACTAAAAAAATCTGTCATACGATAAAAGAAGTGACATTAAAACAATGGGAACAGCTCAAGCCAAAAAGATATTTTACAGGAAGTTTGGTTTTGATATTTATTATACCATTAGGGATTAACCTGCCATGCAATTTTAGCGTATTTCCTGCATTCATCACCCCTAAACAAATTTTAGTGGTTTTGTAAAATTTCTGTGTTTAACAGAGACTTATGTGAAATTAACGATCGTTTTGTTCAATATATCAACACTTACAAACGCATATTCTGGAGTGAAAAGGTTTACTGTAAAAAAAAAAAAAAAATCCCCAGTTCTATTAAAGTTGTTTGCAATTCCGTATGAATTTATGTTGCCAAGCAATGTATTTAAGCTCAGAGATGAACTCCATTAATAAAACTGAGAATTATCTCTATTAAGGGTTTCCTAAAACATTACAAAATTCGTAGCCCCGTAACTAATATATAAATAAATGCAGTTCTGTAACAAATTGGTTTTAGGTGTAAGGCATTTTTCATTCCTACAAAGCTAGATAATAGAGACAAGAAAATCCAGCCCGCAAAAGAACGCTTCTTGTGGACTAAGGCGCCAGTCGGTAAGACGCGGAAGCTACTATCCCCACCCGCGCAAAAAAAAAAAAAAAAAAAAAGGTTTGAAATCCCGGTTGACTACCGTAAGGCTTTACTAACCCACCAATTCTACAAAAAAAATAAAAAGCAAGCCCACCCTACGGAGAAAGTGGGCGACTGACTCCAGAAGGACTCCGTAATCCTCCGTAGCGTCAGAGTATTTTAATAGAAGAAAGTCCCTTTGCCGAATCGTCACCAAAACAACGGGGTATAACAGACTAGTCCTTGGGGACACTGTCCTTGATGGAGGGGTCCAAGCTGCCTCCCAGTGGGTCAACACTCGCACCAAACCAAGCATTTCCTGAGTCACGGAATCCCACGATCCCTAACCGCCAAAGCCTCCCGCCCTTGAAACCTAGCTCCCGATCCGACTTCCCAAATCCGACTCCAGCCACCAAGCCACCCACCCGAGGCCTACATGCCAGACACTTTCCGCCATAGGCCATAACTAGGCCTCCCAGTCCCAGTCGCCACCAACCGGCGCCCCAGCTCGGCCACGACTTCAAAACGACAAAGGATACCAGCACCACGGCTTCAGCTGCTTCTTCTTCTTGCGACCCATATCTGCGCTCTACTGACAAAGTAAAACGGGAGGAGAAAATGAGCAGGGAAACGAGGCCAAAATCGCTCACTTTCCTGACCCAACCGCCACCACCGCGTCCCTCAGGAAACAGGCACAAAATGGCCGACGGCCTCGTTCGCTGCTCTGTCTCCCGTCAGGCACTGCGGCCAGAGGCGGTGCCAAGCAGGGAAAGGTCACATGATGCCGGCCTCCACCCTGAGTGGGCGGGGACTCGCAGCCGCTGAGAGGCGGTCGCCATCTTTTCGGTTTAATAGTCCCTTGCTTGTGGATCCCTTCGGGTTTCCTTTGTAAAGGAGTTGGCTACCCAGATTTACTGAAAAACGCGCAAATTGAACGGGGAAAAAAAATTGAAAACATTACCAGCGTAATTCAGGACAGGCTATAAATAAAGGATAATTGAGGCAACGCCCAGTTTTCAATTTTGTATCATTGCCCGGATTAATCCATGTTGTAGTTAATTGTTGAACATGCTTACTTAAATGCTAAGTTGAAGAAGTCGCAGTCACCGGTTGGTGACATGATTAAGCAACGCAGTGTGGTCAGCGCGGTGATGAGGAAAATACGAGGTGCTAGGGCACCGCAGAGGGGGAAAAGAAAACCCTTACACTTGGCCGTCTTTAGGTGCCAAGACAGGTTTCCTGAAGGGTCAGTGGGAAAACGGGAGGTGGAGGACAGTTATCTCACTCAGGGAGCAAAAAGTGCAGCCCTTTGAGGCTGCGTACTTGGAAAAACTAGTTGTGGGGCTGGAGCTCATCGTAAGGAGGCTGGTGGCAAGAGATAATCCTAGGGAGGCTGGCTGGTAAAGGCGACTTCTGGAAATGCCAGAAGCAGTCTGAGGAGTTCAGCTTCATGCTGAAGTCTTTCTGAAGCAATAGTTCTGATCCTGCGGAGGTTTGCACCGGAGAGGTACAAACTCTTAACTATTGTTACACATGTCCATTGCACAGACTGAATGTCATGACTAGCTTGGCTGTAATGGCTTAACATTAGTTACATACGAATGCCTATGTACCCGAGATCATGTAACAACATTTAAGAAAAGAGTTTGTATCTCTTAGATCAGCTGCAATCTCCGCCTAAACAGGACAATTAGAGAACAGTACAAGTTTATGAGATAGTGTTTGGGTTCATTTTTCACCAGTGCCACTGCCTTCCTGCATGACTTTGGGCAACCATGTAAACTTCTGCTGCACTTAGAACAGAGCATAGCACATACAAGTAACTATTAGTGTATATTTTATGTTACTATTAAAAGGAAGAAATAATAGCAGACGTCAATGAAGCACTTACTGTGTGCCAGGCATTGTGGTAAATTTTATGTGACTTTTTTCAACATTCTGCGATGTAGGTCCCATTATTATCACCCTGGTAGTAATAGATGAAAAGAGGCTTAAGAAAGTTGAAGCAGCCACACCCTGACTGGCGTGGTTCTGTGGACTGAGCTCCGATGGCCAGGGAACTGAAAGGTCAGCAGTCCGATTCCCAGTCAGGGCACATGCCTGGGTTGCAGACCAAGTCCCTGTTGGGGCACGTGTGAGAAGCACCTATGGATGTTTTTCTCTCCCTTGCTTTCTCCCTTCCCCTCTCTCTAAAAAGTAAATAAGCAAAATCTTAAAAGAAAGAAACTTAAAGTAGTTTATCCCTTTATTCAAAGTCGCAGAATTAGGAAGTATGGAGCTGAATCAATCAGCTTTGTGTCTTAGAAAAACCGCTTTGGCTGCACTGTGACCAGTGAATCGGTGGAGGCCGAGAGAGGCCAGTCGTAGAGAATGTGACAGTGACCTGGGCCAGAGAAGAAACTGCAGTAGAATAGTGCTAGCAGGAAGTCATTTATTTATTCTTCCTAAAGCAAACTAGCAAGCAAGGTGATTTTGTTTATTTATTTGTTTTTATTTTTATTGTTAATGTTGTATTAATTATGCTATTACAGTTGTCCCATTTTTTTTTCTCCCTTTTATTCCCCTCCGCCTCGTACCCCCTTCCCATCAGCATTCCCCCACCTTAGTTCATGTCCATATGTGTGGGTCCTACATAGAAGTTCTTTGGCTTCTCCATTTCCCATATTATTCATAACCTCCCCCTGTCTATTTTGTACCTACCATTTATGCTTCTCATTCCCTGTACCTTTTCCCCCCTTCTCCCTCCTCCTCCTCCCCCACTGGTAAATCCTCCATGTGATCTCCATTTCTGTGAATCTGTCCCTGTTCTTATTATTTGCTTAGTTTGTTTTTGTTTATGTTTTTTAAGGCTCGGTTGTCGATAGTTGTGAGTTTGTTGTCATTTTACTGTTCATATTTTTTATCTTCTTTTTCTTAGATAAGCCCCTTTAACATTTCATATAATAAGGGCTTGGTGGTGATGAACTCCTTGAACTTGACCTTATCTGGGAAGCACTTTATCTGCCCTTCCATTCTAAATGATAGCTTTGCTAGATAGAGTAATCTTGGATGTAGATCCTTGCCTTTCATGACCTTAAATACTTCTTTCCAACCCCTTCTGCAACCAAGATAATTTTAGAGTTGGTTGAGACTCATCCTGCAAAGTAAAAGGTCACTGGTTTAATTCCTGGATAGGGCACATGTTGCAGGCCAGTCCCCCGCTGTTGGTGCGCCTGTGAGAAGCAGCCTATGTGAACCCAGAAAAGCCAGTGTTCATGCTGCTTATCACCTACTGGACCCAATAAGCATAGTCAGGGATTGAATCTTTATGGGCACTTTATTCAGATGGCCTGTGATCTGAAAAAATGGTGGGTTTGTACCCGAATAGACAATCTTCAATTCCGTTTTAAAATGGCCCTATTTATAAGGAGAACAAAGTGTAGGTAAGGGGACTGGAATTCAGGGAACAAGTTAATCAGATAAAAAGCTGCAGCATCCTCTCATCTGTGCCCTGGGCAGTGGGCGTCTCACCCTGGAGCACAATGGCTCAGATACCACCTTGATTACTCACAGTCCTCCTGAGGCACTAAAGGTGGAACTGCTCAAGGTCTCTTGGAGTCAGGGTGGGTCATACCTTCAGTTCCTGAAACATCAGCTTTTTACATACATTGATTAGTAAGCTTATTAGCTATTGAAACTAAAATTTTTCCAACATTTGAGTCCCTCATCAGATGGATGTTTCTCTCGCACACTGATGTTTCTCTCCCTCTCTTTCTTCTTTCATTCCCTTCTCTTTAAAAATAATAAATAAAATCTTTTTAAAAAATTTAAAAAGATAATTTTAGCTAGTTCCCAGTGCTCCACCAAAAACAAAAAAGAAAAAAGGGGATGAAATAATATAAGGATGTCTGCATTAGCCCCTTCTATTTAACATTGTACTGGTGATCCAGCCCAGGTGAGCAGGCAAGAAAAAGGAAAGGAATTGAGATTGGAAAGGAAGAAGTAAAACTCGCTCTATTCACAGATGGCTTGGTGTTGTTATGGATAGAATTGTGTCATTGTGTCTGCCCCACACACAAAGAAAAATTAAGTTGAAGTACTAATCCCCAGAACCTCAGAATATGACCTTATTTGGAGATAGAGCCTTTACAGAGGTAATCAAGCTAAGGCGAGGTCATTAAGGTGGATCCTGTTCCAATATGACTGATGTCTTTATAAAAAGAGGAAATTCGAACACAGAGATAATGCATGAAAGGAAGACAATGTAAAGAAATATGGGACGAAGATCACTTCTGAAGGAACAAACCCTGCTGACACCTGGATTTTGGACGTCTAGCCTCTAGCAGTTGTGAGACAATACATTTTGTTACTTAAAGCATTCAGTCTGTGGTACCTCATTACGGCAGCGAGAGTTTAGAAAATCCTAAGGTATCCATGACAAAAATATAGAGCTAATAAGAGTTCAACAGGTTTCACAATACAAGATCAAAATGCAAAAAACAATTATATTTCTATACACTAGCAGCAAACAATCTGAAAACGAAATTAAGAAGACACTTCCATTTACAATAGCACCAAAAAGAATAAAACAGGAGTAAATGTAACAAAAGAAATTCAAGATCAAAATATTGTTGTAAGAAATTAAATATCAAGCCCTGGCTGGTGTGGCTCAGTGGATTGAGTGCCAGTTTGTGAACCAAAGGGTCGCTGGTTTGATTCCCAGTCAGGGCACATGCCTGGGTTGCAGGCCAGGTCCCCAGTAAGGGCCTGTGGGAGGCAACCAGTTCATGTAACTGTCACACATTGATGTTTCTCTCCCTCTCTTTCTCCCTCCCTTCTCCTCTCTCTAGAAATAAATAAAATATTTTTTAAAAAAGAAATTAGCCCTGGCTAGTGTAGCTCAGTGGATTGAGCACGGGCTGAGAACCAAAAGGTCGCCAGTTCAATTCCCAGTCAGGGCACATGCCTGGGTTGTGGGCCAGGTCCCTAGTTGGGGGTGTGTGAGAGGTAACCACACTTTGATGTTTCTCTCTCTCTCTTTCTTTCTCCCTCCCTTCCCTTCTCTCTAAAAATAAATAAATAAAATCTTTTAAAAAAATTAAATATCTAAATGATTGAAAACAAAGTAATGCTGAAATTAATAACTGATCAATTAAATGGTCACAATTGTAAGTCAACAAGTCACCCTCAACTCAATTTTGTGGTAATAAGAGTTATTAGAGCCAGAGTGTTTCAGTTTGAATGCCCTTTTGCCATTTACTCGCTATGTTACCACGGACAAAAGTGACTGGCCTCAGCTTACTCATCTGTAAAGTGGGATAATAATGACATCTACCGCCCTGGCTGGTGTGGTGCAACTGGTTGGAGCATCGTCCTGTACATCAAAAGGTCGGGGGTCCCCAGTCAGGGCACATCCCTAGGTTGTGGGATCAGTACAGTAGGCAACCAATAGATGTTTCTCTCTCACAGCGATGTTTCTCTTTCTCTCTCTTCCTTTCTCTCTCAAATCAATCAGCATGTTTTTAAAAATTAAAAAGAATAATAACACCTACTTCCTGGGATTGTGAGAATTACATGAGTATTTGTAAAGCACTCCAGAGTCCTCACACACAGTATATGCTCAATAAATGTTAGCCATTATTTTTTGACGTAAAGTTTGTGGAATGTAGGCACTTTAACATCTTTAATGTGGTGTAAGGTGAAACATGCACGAAAATGACGCTGTGGGGTTGCGAAATCTTTAACTCAGCAAACAGGTCTTGAGCACTGTAGTCCATACGCTACGAGAGAGCGTGTGGCCGTGAACAAGCTGACGTTCTTGGGGAAAGGCAGACAGACAATAAACAAATACATAATGTCAGGTATGATGAGTGTGATGAAGACAGGATATAGATTGATGGGATAGGTGTGGGGGGGATATGTTTTGCTTAGGACAGTCAGAGAAAGTCTCTCTGAGGAGGTGACATTTGTGCAGAGAGCTGACTGACGTGAAGGAAGAAGACAGGGAAATACCCGAGGGCATTCCAGGTGGAGAGAGGAGCAAAGTAATAGCTGTTCAACTGGAAAAACAAATTGGAGTGTTTGAAAAACACCAAGGACTGTGCGCAGGCCAGAGTGAGCAAGGGTGATGGTGATGGGAAATTAAGTCAGAGGGGGAGACAGGCTAGACTATGAGGGCCCCTGTAGGCCACACTATTAGAGCCTCATTCTCAGGGTTGTTCCTAAGACCCAAGCCCGAGAGCACAATATAAAATAACAGTTGAGAGTATGGATTTGGGAGTCAGATAGATCAAGTTCGATCACTTATACTGACTGAGCCTTGGTTTGCTCATCTATAAAATGAAGATAAGCCCCTATGTTACAGAGTTGGTCCAAGGATAAATGATATAAAATAGGTAACTATCGTGACCCATGGTTACTGCTAAATAAGTAGCAATTGTTAAACTATAAATGCTATATTGATATTATTATTGCTGTTGGTAATTAATAGACCAACTTGCACTGCCTAATGTCCTCAGATTATGTTCACAGACAGTCAAGATCGAGAGGCCAGAAATAACATTCCTAAGATCACCCTAACTGTCCATATTACTTCCTTGGAAATAATCACATTTTGCCCTTCCCCGAGTGCATGTCTTGTCTCTTCATTCATGTTGCCACCTCCTTTAGGACAAATACCGGATTTTCTATACGTCCACATATTCTAATTCATTCTTTTTAATAGCTCTATAGTCTTTTGATATACATGTGTATTAGTTTCCTGTTGCTGCTGTAACAAATTACCACAAACTTAGTGGCTTAAAACAACATAGAGTTATTATATTATAGTTATGGGGGTCAGAAGTTTGAAATGGGTAGGCAGGGCTGCATTTCTTCTGGAGGATCAGAGAGACTTTTGTTGCCTTTTCTAGATTCTGGAGGATGCATGAGTTCCTTGCCTTGTGGTGCCAAATCATGCCAATCTCTGCTTTGGTATTAAAATTGCTTTTTCCTATCTGGTCTCCTATCTCCTTCTTTGTAAAGACTCTTGTGGTTGCATTGGGCACACTGGGATAATCTAAGATAATCTTCTCATTTCAAGATCTTTAATTTAATCACACTTGCAAAAATTCCTTTTACTGTGTGAACTAACTCATTCTCAGGTTTCAGAGATTAGAATGTGAACATCTTTCAGGGGGCGTTATTCTGCATACAACCACATGTACCATAACTTTAGTCGCTTCCCTATTGACTGACATTCAGATTGTGTCCTGGTTTTCATCATTACAAACCGTGCTGCAAGGAATATGTGGACTCACATATTTTCACACTTATGTGAGTATAACTATTTGATGATGTCCTGGTGTTGCATTGATAGTCAAAGGGCATGTGCATAAAAATATTGGTAGTCTGGCCGCTGTGGCTTGGTTGGTTAGAGTGTCATCCTGATCACCAAAGGTTGCAGGTTCGATTCCTGGTCAGGGTACATACCTAGGTTGCAGGTTTGGTCCTGATTGGGTCATGTGTGTGTGGCAGGAGGCAAACAATCGATGTTTCTTTTTTTCTCTCTCTCTGGGATCAACAAATATATGACCATATTTTTAAAGTATTGATAATTATTTTCAAATCTTTCCAAAGCATGTGCATTAATCTTACTACTACCAACTGTTTACGAGAACGATTGCTTCCTTACACACCCCAACAGAGTATTATCAAATTTTTAAACCTCTGCTAATCTGCTAGGTGAAAAGTAGTACAGTACACCATAATTTTATTTAAAGTTGAGTTTATTTATGTATTCTTTTTTATTCTGTGAGGTACCCATAGTTTACTTTTGTTGTTCTTGTTGTTAAATGACAGCCCTTCATCTATTATAAAGGTTGCAAATATTTTTCCTAGTTTGTTAGTTGAGTTGTTGACTTTGGGCCACACACAAATGTTTAGTTTTTACGTATGCAGATTTATTAATCTTTTTCTGTGTGGCTTCTAAGTATTTCATTATATTTAGAAAGACCTTCCTCAAGCATTTAAAAAATTCTCCCATTTTCACCTTTTTTTCTTAAAGGAAGGGGCGTCATTTTTAATTTTGAAATCTTTAATCAAACTGGTGTATGACTTTGCACGCCTGAAAGGAGGTAGGAGAGCAGCTTTATCTTTTCCATGTGCCTAGCTGAAACCCTTTCGGATGTAGAGAGAGGAGAAAAAGGAGTTAAACCGGAACTGCTAGACGTTATTGCGAAAAGGTAATTTAGTACGCCCGCTAGCCCCTGCGGGGAGAAAAGCCTTTCCAGGTCAGCTACCTCGCCTCCGAACCCAGGGAAACCAGCGGAACGCAGGAGCACAAGAGTCAGGGGCCGGACGGGCCCGGCCAGCGGGGACTGTACGGCAGCGGGGGAGCGGTTTGCAGGGGACACAGGGCCTCCGGGAGGCCGCCGCGATGCTCCCCTCCTTACAGGAATCGCTGGATGGGGATGAAAAGGAGCTAGAGAGCAGCGAGGAGGGCGGCTCCGCCGAGGAGCGGAGAGCCGAGCCGCCGCCCAGCAGTCACTACTGCCTCTACAGCTACCGCGGAAGCAGGTGCAGCGCCCGGCGGTCCCTGTGGCCCCGCCCCGGCCCCGCCACGCACCCGCGGCCCGGCGCCCAGGCGCCGCCGGGACGCCATCTTCTCGCCCAGCTGCGGGCTTTGGCCGCATCCCCCGCTCGCCTCGTGCCCTTCCTTCGGGCCCCCGCCCGGGGCCTGGGCCGAGTGCACGCGAGCCCCTGCGCTCCAACCAGCCGCGTCATTTCCTCAGCCCTTTCTTATCACCCGTGTCCTTTGTTTAGCCCAGGGCCTGGCGTGTGCAGTAATGTCAGTTTCCATCCCCCGTCCTTCCTGTCATGATCTCCCCACTTCCTTCCCTTTCTCCCACCCTTCCTTGCCCCTCGGCCCCACCCTCCGGTTGTCCTCTGTCCTTGTTGCCTCTTTTCCCTCCGCCGGCCGACTTTTCCGGGGCTCTCTTGGCCTTTGATTTTTAGAGGAACCGTCCTGGACGCGTCTGGATCGTTAATTTCCTTTCCTCTGTCCCTTATGTGGCTATCAGCACCGTCTCATGGGTTTTCCCGGTCATGAGGACAGGCACTTCTCCCTTGCAGCGTTTTAGCTGTTAGTCCGCACCCTGTTGGCCAGGGCCCCCCTGTATTCCATGTGAGTCAGAGCCGTAACTGATTCTGCTTCTGTGGCGTTGTAGATTGGCGCAGCAGCGAGGGGACAGTGATGGTGGAAGCCCAAGTGGCACAAATGCGGAAACTCCCTCTGGTGATGATTTCAGGTAAAAACAGCTTGACCATAACTCATGCCTGAGCTTTTAGCTTTGGTGCCTTTTTGGCCTGTAGATAGCAGTAGGTACGCTCTTTCCACTCAGCTTTCCCGGAGTCAAGCCATTCAAGCCCACCTATTTCCTAGGAACCTTACCTTGATGTCCTCATTAGCTCGTTCACGCAAGGCCAGGACAGATCCAAATATTGATAGTGCCCAGGGTGATTAGCCAGAGACAATGATTGTAAGTTTCTTTTTTTTTTTAAAAAAGATTTTATTTATTTATTTTTACAGTGAGGGGAAGGGAAGGAGAAAGAGAAGCAGGGAAACCTCAGCGTGTAATTGCCTCTGGCGTACCCCCCACCGGGGCCTTGGCCCTCAACCCAGGCACCTGCCCTGACTGGGAATCAAACCCGCGACCCTTTGGTTCACAGGCCGGCACTCAATCCACTGAGCCACACCAGCCAGGGCTATTTTAAGTTTCTTGATTGGAACTCCATTAAATATTCAACATCATGTGGCTATGAAGAAACTTAAAATCCTTTTTTTTCCACCATTAGAGTGCCCTTTCATAACTCCTCCTCTGCTGCTCGCTAAAATATAAACCTCAGGACAGCACGGATTATTGTCTCTTTTGTTCATTGATATCGCCCTACCTAGTACCTTCCTTGAGTGGTATCTGGCACAGGGTAGACATTTTTTTTTTTTAAAGATTTTATTTATTTATTTTAGAGAGGAAGGGAGGGAGAAAGAGGGAGAGAAACATCAATGTGTGGTTGCCTCTCATGTGCACACACCCCCTCCCCCAGGACCTGGCCTGCAACCCAGGCATGTGCTCTGACTGGGAATCAAACCGGTGACTCTTTGGTTCTCAGGCTGGTACTCAATCCACTGAGCCACACCAGGCAGAGCTGGCACTGGGTAGACATTTAATACATGTTTATTAAGTGAATGAATGAATGGACCATAACGCTTGATGCAAAGTAGAGATACTTAGTGATAAATATAAGGCTGGAATAATATGATGCCAGGGACTTGCTTCCAAATAAATCTGGAAGGCGGAAGGGCACAGACGAACACGGGGTGGAGCTGAAACAAGACTGGCCATAAACTGACAATTGTTAAAACTGGGCAGTGAGTATATGCAAGCTCATTACACTGTTCTCCTCACTTTGTGTATGTTTGAATCATCCACGACATAAAACGAAAGGCCCTGAGAAGTACTGGGTTCATCTTCTCTGTTGGGAAGTTTGGTGATAGAAGACCTTTTCTTCCTGCATATTCAAATTATAGACTGTTTATATTCTAACCTAAACCAAACGAAAACTTCTAGTTCATAAACAATTGCTAAGCTAGAGTGTTTATCCATGGGTAAGAGGCAGATGGAAGATAGAGGAAAAAAAAGGAGGCATAAAATAGTGACCCAGGAGAGTAGAAGAGTGAGTGAACCAGGAAATGTAATTATAACTGGGCCCACTTGAGGCTAGTGATCATTAATTTAAAGTGAGACTAGACACTGAATGTTTTTGTCCAACCAGATTCACTGCATAGATGCATGTGCAGACTAGGTAGAGAGCTGGACTCCTCAGGGCTGAAGTTTTGCTAAGCGAGCGCGGTGAGGTGAAAATAACAAAGGGGTTGAATGAGAATGTGTGCCGGGCCCTGGCTGGCGTGGCTCAGTGGGTTGAGCATCTTCGCACAAGCTGAAAGGTAGTGGGTTCAATTCCCAGTCAGGGCACATGCCTAGGTTATGGGTTCGATCCCTGGTCTGGGTGCATACATAATGCAGCCTATCAGTGTTTCTCTGTCTCATTGATGTTTCCCTCTCTTTCTCCCTCCATTCCCCTAAAAAAAAGAGAGAGAGAGAATGTGTGCAAGGATCTGATTGTAATGACTGACCGTGGAACGTAACCTGGGTAAGAAGGAGAGAACTGAGATGGGGAACTTGAGAGACAATGAAAAAATGGTAAGGCCAGTGGATTGGGGGTCCCTACGGAGTCATAATAGTAGACAGAATGAGCTGGAAAGATAGTATAATTTTAAACTGATGAGATAGCTTGTACTTGGTGACATACATTCCTAGAAGCCTCACCAATAGGAGTTAGACAGAAGGTTTTTCAAGTCCTTAAAGGGACTCTGGCTTTTAGTAATGTCCTGACTTACGGGGTGTGAGTGCAGGAGCCCACTGGTAAGGACTGTGTGCCTTTCACTTTTCAAGCCTCTCCTTGGCTGATACTAATCTACCATCGGAAGTGGAGCCAGAGTTGCGCAGTTTCATTGCTAAGCGTCTTTCTAAGGGAGCAGTCTTTGAAGGACTGGGTAATGTTGCATCTGTGGAGCTGAGGTAAGTGTAAAATCTGCTGTGTCCTGAGTTTTTATTTCTGAGCTGAATATGAGAAGTGATGAGAAACTCCAAAAGATCACTTGCACTACACGTACAAAATTCATCTTTGTTCTCTGCCGCCCCGAGCACCGGGCTTTACACTTCAACATTTGTGGGATGGAATTCATTGAATGACAGAGACTTTGCCTCCTAAGTATGCTTATTTAGTCTTGTACTTCAAAGAAAAGAATTCTGACCCAAAACTAAAGTTGTTTACTGTACAGTTTGTAAAGTGCTTTCACAAATTTTGATGCCATTTTCCCTTCAAAGGGGTAATAGAGCAGATACGCTTACATTTCAGATGAGGAAATAAACTCAGAGAAGTTCGTCACGAGGCTGGTCGCATCCATGGAGTTTGGGCTTAAATACAGACGTCCTCCGTTGAATTCCAGCTGTCTTTCCATTACACCCCTTGACTGTAGTTCGCTTCAGACCATGATGTTGGCATCAAGTCCCCCTCATGAGTGCGAGGCCACAGGTTAAGCAGGTCACATCTGCCTGGAGCTTCAGTGATTTGTGAAGTTTGGGGGAGAGAACATGCTAATGTTTATGTAGACATGAAGGTACTATGAGCAAGATGAAATTTGCATGAATTTTTCATGTAAACCAGGTGAACTCAAAGAAATTTAGCTGAAGCCCATCAGGGTATACATTCATTTTCCTCCGCTGTTACAAGTAGACCAAAGAGGAGTCTGGAAAGTTCTGACCTAGTTAGCAATATAGCAGTATTGCCAGATCAAGATGGTCGGGGTTCAGAGAAGCCCACAAAATTAGATGCATGAGTTATCAGGCTAATCCATTGTACCTTTTTCTATCTTTTCCAGAATTCCAGGTTATCGGGTTGGTTGTTACTACTGCCTTTTCCAACAAGAAAAAGTGCTTCCTGAGACAGCAACAGTGGACTCTGAATATAACCCTTCTGAGTACGTGGTCTGTTTTTTAGGAGGGTCTGAAAAAGGACTTGAGCTATATCCTTTTTTTGGTCTTTGAGGAGATGAGGAAGGAAGTTGTGGGGAGGCAAGTGGAGGGTTATTACTACCCAACTCCAAGAAGCTTTCCTACCCCTTATGTATTTACTGGAATTTCACACCGTCCCACGACCAGCTTGTCTTGGCTTGTTTTAATTACAGTTTGTGTTTTTTGCAAGATTTTATATTCCCTGTTGAGAGAGAAAACACTGTCTTGACTCATCCTTTATTCCTTAAGAGCATACTTTCAGGCTTGAATTGGACAAGTACATCCAAGGGCTGAAAAATAACATGAGCTGTGAGGTAAGATGATTGATTCGGCAGTTTTTTGATGCTGAGATGGTTAACATACTATAACTGCTGTACTTGTCAGACCACACAGGTAGGCACAGTAACCCCTAAATTCTAAAAACCTGCTCCTTTGAGGGCCAACAGTTGAAAGGTATTTGTTAAGGAAAGTAGGGAACATAGACCTGCAAGAGCTCTAAGTTTATAAGACTGCTTCTGATGTTTTGTATCTTTGGAAAGTTCAATGAGTTAAATTCAGTGTTATATGGTAGCATGCCCATAGAGGAAGAGGATGCTCTTTTCCTGACTTCTAAGCTTTATGTTATGGTCAGAGCTAATGGTCCACCAAGCCTCTGGCACCTGAGACATGCTATGCAATGGTGTGACTGTCCTTGAACTCCACATCAAAGATTTTTAGAAATATTCCATTTTTCACTCATTGATCTTTTATGAATTAGGTATACCCATATCCATTAATTTATCCATACCTTTTTAAAACTATGCATTCAGCTTGTAGCAGTTTTTCAAGTCGTAACTCTTATAAATTTACTACCCATTAATAACTCCTTTTACCTATCATCCACTTCCAAGACCCTGCAGGAAAGCCTGGGAGTGCGCCAGGGCACTGAGTCAAGGGGGGCTGCTCTCCCAGACTGGAGCCATTACACTAAGTCCCCAGAGAGCAGCACAGCTTGGGAAGCCAGAGGTGTTCACGGCAGCATGGGTGACAACTGGAGTGGGCTTGTGTGCTTTGATGAGTTAACTTGTATCCTTCCCTATTCACATTTTGGGTGTGAATGAACTGTCAGTCACATTCCTTCAGTCATTCAGCCAGCATTTTATAAGCTAATCCATAGGTGTTTCAGACACTGTGCAGGTGCTGGGGAGAGAGGGTCACCAGGAGTGTCCCCACTGAGCACACAGCACACTGCAGGGAGATGGGCATGTAGTGCACAGCTCCTCCCGGGGGGAAGGAGCCCAGAGCCCTGTTCCGTCTTTCATTTTATACAGTGCATTTATTACTGGGTTTTATATCCTAATTCCTTTTTTATTTTTTGAGTTGAGGGTATTTGCGTACAAAAAGGAGGTATCTGTCCACAGTTCTTTTTACTGTCGAGTATCATGAAAAAATGTTAAGTCCACTAAGGTGAAGGCTTATGTTACAGCAATGACATTCTCTCTCGATCTAGGAGAGGGGCCTGGAGAACCACATACAGTCCTACCTGAGCAGCTGGTTTGAGGATGTTGTGTGCCCAATCCAGAGGGTGGTTCTTCTCTTTCAGGAGAAGCTTACCTTTTTGCTACATGCTGTAAGTATTGCCCGAACAAAAAGCAGTTCCTTAGTTGAGAATCACTTGAGCCAAGTTTGGTTCAGTTAAAGACCTATTCATATTCTTTAACATTACTTCCCCCCGAGGATTCAGTCAAACTATGCTTGCAGATACTCCATTTACTCAGATCTAGAAAGTTACCCTCCTAAGGTGGAATTGCAAATAGTGAGTCTTCCTAATAGAATAAAACATTTAAAAATAATTACTTTTAACCCTGGCTGGTGCGGCTCAGTGGATTGAGTGCCAGCCTGCGAATGGAAAGGTCACCAGTTCGATTTCCAGTCAGGGCACATGCCTGGGTCTCAGGCCACGTCCCCAGTTGGTGGCATGTGAGAGGCCACCAATTGATGTGTCTCTTGCATACTGATGTTTCTCTCCCTCTCTTTCTCCTTCCCTCCCCCCCCTCTAAAAATAAAATAAAGTCTTTAAATAAAATAAAACAAAATGATTCCTTTTTGAAATGATCTGGGAGAGGTGTAATTTCCAAAATAATTGGAGAAGGAAAACAAAAATCCAAAGTTTTACCTATATAAAAATGTCCAGGTAGCCCTGGCTATTCTAGCTCAGTGGATAGAGCGCGGGCTATGAACCAAAGGGTCGCGGGTTCAATTCCCAGCCAGGGCACATGCCTGGGTTGCGGGCCAGGTCCCCAGTGGGGGGCACGTGAGAGGCAACACACATTATTATTTCTCTCCTTCTCCTTCCCTTCCCCACTTTCTAAAAATAAATAAATAAAATATTTTAAAAAATGTCCAGGTAAAAAAATGAAAATTTGCTAAAGTAACCCAGATACCAGGGAAGGCTTGAGTACATGGCTGGGTTTTGCATGAAAACCTGTGGTGGGTAGATGTAGCTGAGACTGGACGGTCCCATGAGACAAGGTGGGAACACCAGGGTTCAGACTGTTAGTGAGCAGCAGCAAACAAGGCTCTGGAGAATTCCTGGGCCACACCCGTCAAGTACGTCGTGGTCTGGGGGAAGGTGATGACTAGTCACAAGTAGCTGCTCAGTGCTCAGTAGGGAAAACTGGAACACACGTATCAATTGGCCTTCATTTTTCTCTCCTAGGCTCTGAGTTACACTCCTGTTGAGGTTAGAGAATCAGATGAAAAAACAAAGAGGGACATTAACAGGTAAAGAATAGTTCTGCAAAGAGAAACTTTTATGCAGCAAGCCCAATATTTATGTTTTTAAAACCCCCTCGTGCAGGATGAATTTGCTCTCTCCCTCCCATCCTGCAATATTGTTTGTGGAAAAGGACTGTGTGTGTGGCAGGTTTCTGAGTGTGGCCAGTCTTCAAGGCCTTATTCACGAAGGCACCATGACGTCTCTGTGCATGGCCGTGACGGAGGAGCAGCGTGAGTCTGTGGTCATCGATTGCAGTAGCTCCCAGCCGCAGTTCTACAATGCAGGTGAGTCACAGCCTCTGAAGCAGCCGTCCTGTGGCTCTTGTGAGTCTGTCTCTGTTTTTGTGCTCTGAACAAACGGTACAAACTTACCCTTCTGGCCCCAGACCCACTGCAAACAATAGCAGTTCTAAAAACATGAAAAAGCACATCATGCCTAGCAATTCCACTCCTAAGTATATAGAAGAGCTCTTGTATATTTATATAAGGAGACAAATACAAAAATGCTCATAAAGGCCTTGTTTGAAATAGCAAAGAATTGGGCTCTGGCTGGTATAGCTCAGTGGATGGAGCACAGGCTGCGAACCAAAGGGTCGCTGGTTCAATTCCCAGTCAGAGCACATGCCTGGGTTGTGGGCCTGGTCCCCAGTGGGGGCCACGAGAGAGGCGGCCACACATTCATGTTTTTCTCCCTCTTAAAATAAAAAAATTAAAAATAAAATAGTAAAGAATTGGAAGCAACTTAAATGCTTCCATCAACAGGAAAATACTCTCATAAACTGCTATATTCATGTAGTGGAGTGCAATATACCAACGAAAATGTATGAACTAGAGCTACATGTCTCCATATAGCTCACAGACATACTAGTGGAGCAGCCATTAAAGAAAAATACATGGTTTTACATATGCAAAGTAATACTATGTAGGGCGTGGAGATAAGAAGGTGTGTGGTAAGAGTTTAAAGAAATAGGTGGGAATGACCATCCTTTCTGATGGGAAAGGAGGGGAAGGCAGCTGGGAAGCAGCAGGTGGGGCTTCAGCCATTTTGGTATTTTTAGCCAGGTGGTGAGTACTCTACTTTCTTAGACCGCTGTGGTGTCTGAAATAGTGTATATTTAGAAGTGTATTATAAGTATATTTATATTTATACATTATGTGTATATTTGTATACACATACTAAATCCTCATGTTGTACACTTAGAATTAAAGCTGTGTGTCAATTATACCTCGGTTTAAAATAAACAGAAAAAGAATAGATGTCTGTGCTCTATAGGATTTCATTTTTATTTACTATTTCTGAAATATTTTATAGGAAGCAACCGATTTTGTGAGGACTGGATGCAGGCTTTTTTGAATGGTGCCGAAGGAGGTAACCCGTTTCTTTTTCGACAAGTACTGGAGAACTTTAAACTAAAGGTAATTAATTGTCTGTGTGCCAAGCGCCACATACAGCTTTTGTCTGAATTTTAATTAGCATCAGTGGCAGAGCAACAGCTCTGCCTTGTAGCTGTGTTGTCTGTTTAAGTAGGACGTTCTCAAAACTAGCCTCCTCAGAAGGCATTTACTTTGTGTTTTTCAGTGGCTTCTGCACACACATCATTGCATTTCCAGTTAGCTGGGTTGACTGCCTGCTTCTGTCTCAGGATGTCGACCTCAGAATTTGTGACATACTTTAGTTGGAAAGCGCACACCAAAAAGTGGTTTAGTGCCTGAGAGTTCAAATTTC
Source organism: Macrotus californicus (assembly GCA_007922815.1). Lineage (NCBI taxonomy): Eukaryota > Metazoa > Chordata > Mammalia > Chiroptera > Phyllostomidae > Macrotus > Macrotus californicus. Next base: position 20,731 of record VMDR010001180.1, read on the forward strand.
TAGTGGGGAGGAGTGTTGTCACCTTATTTAGGAGATTTTTAAAGTATTTTTACTTTATATAAGAAATTTTGTTCTACCAAGGGCACAGCATATTAGTGATGAAAATGATGGAAATATTTAAAATAAAAAGCAAACATCTCAGCAACATATGTTTTGAGCTGGACAGGAAATATTTTTCAGGCTTCATTATCACCTCACTAAACACATCTCTAATTGGGTAATTGTCTCCTAGGCCATACAAGACACAAATAACTTGAAGAGATTTATCCGACAGGCGGAAATGAACCATTACGCTTTGTTTAAATGTTACATGTTCCTAAAGAACTGTGGGAGTGGGGATGTCCTTCTGAAGATTGTTAAAGTGGAACACGAAGAGATGCCCGAAGCCAAAAATGTGGTGGCTGTCCTCGAGGAATTTATGGAAGAGGCTCCTGCCCAGAGTTTCTGATCATGTTTTGAGATAACTGTACTGGGGAAGTCGTAGACTCCAGCGCTGGTGTTTGACATGACTACGGTTATAAGTTGTCGTACGGTTGCTATTTAAGATGATTTGAAATACATTCTAGATTTTTTCATTTCATACTTTTAAAATTCAACTTAATTAGACATGAAAATCTGAGGAATGTCTTGAGTCCAGGTAGATATATGTCAAGAGTTGTGGAATTTTAGTACCTTGCAGGTCCCATAAATTCTAGACTTCAGGGAGTTGTTGCTTAAAAAAGTACAGAGGTGATTCAGTGGCTTCTCTCAGGGGTTTGCTGCGGTGTTTGGCAACCTTTGCTCTCGGAAAAGTCCTAATACTTCTTTTTCAAAGTGCACTCCTGGTCCGAGGACAGCTTGGCACCTTGCCACTCTTTCAAAGACAGGTCTGTGCGTCCTGTGGGTGCCTGACAGATTTTCATCTGACTGATAACGGTGTGGGTGGTGACGCCAGCTTTTAAGTCGATATGCACATAAATCATGAGTGTGTAAGAAAGCAGATGAGCTTTAAAAATACATGCGCTAGCTTCAAGATAAAACACTCCCTCTGATGGAAAGCTACTGGAGAAGAGGCCCCTATCACTTCTCGTGTCTTCATTTGTTCACAGGAGTTAGCTTAGAGCCTGTATTTTCTTTTATGTGAAAATGGTGGAGTTTTTAAAGAGTGTTAAAAAAGAAAAAACAAAGTATGTACATTCTACAAGCGAATAACAACATAAAGAACACAATCAGATTGTTCCTATCAGAGTCACTCCTTGCTCTTAGTGTTTTGTCCTTTGTTTACAAGCCTCATATTGTGATGCTCTGAACCAGCTGGAAGTGCCCTCAGCTAGAGGCATTTACAATTCCCATGCAACACAGTGTAGCTACACCCAGGACTGCCGTCCGTGCTGCACAGCCTCTAACAAATCCATTTGATAATGATTTTTGTTCAGAAGATCCGAAGTGTGGTGTTCTCACTGCCCTCAGGATGCTTGGAGGAACAGGAGTTCATACAAATCCTCTCCTAAACTCACATAAATTCACATTAAGTGCTGAGTTTTAACTTTCACAGTGACGGACAGTGGCCTGCTTTGTCTGCTACAGAAGTCGAGGGGCACGATTCACCAAGCCATTTCTTTTCCTTTAATGAGAAATACAATTCAGGGTCTTCATAAAGGCTCTCATATGGTTTTAAACTTTAATAACTTGGATTGAAGGCAGTGCTGAAAAAAATCCAAGTGGCATTAAGTTCAGAATGACTGGGGAGTAAGCAATTTTATGGCACTTCCCTTGAATCCAACTTTTTCTAATGTACTCGCCCACTTGGAAATTAATTTTTTAAATAACACTAAGACATCAACATTTTGAGCCTGGAAAACACTTTTCATGTGCAAATTCACAAGTCATTCAAGAGTTCACGTTGTAAGTGGCATTTAAAAGCAAATGTATTGCCTGCTTCAAGTCATTTATTAGTATAGTCAAGGTATAATCATCTATTCTTTGTGTACTTTTATATATTGTGTGATGTAGGCATACTGCATTACACAGCTGTGTACAATACAGTCTTATTTAAAACGTCTGTGACAAACCGTATGTCACTACTGTAGACAAGGAAACGGTGACATGGAATCAAATGTCCTGTCGGCCATGAGAAGCTCAAAGAGCTCATGACCAGAAACCTGTACTGTATTCAAATCTTAATAAGCTAACTATCAATTTTGAGTTTTAGAAAGGGTTTGTTCAATGTGGAATACATTTAGGTGTTGTGTGCTGTATACACATAGGAAGTGTATGTCTGTCATGTATCAAAAATGGTTTCAGTTTATCTAATTACATTTGTAATAATAATAATAAAAATAAAACAGCCTTTCACCAACACAGTCATTTTTATTTAATGAGCTCAATTCTCAGGTCTGACATTTTATTAATTCACAAGTTTATGGGGAAATTATAATGGTTATGCTAAGGAATTTGTTGAAGAAAATCAAATCACCTGCTGGAGTACATCTTTCTGTGTCTGCAACAGGCCTCAGGCAGGGTGTACAAGCCGTTTCCACCACAATGTCTCATTCATTGTCCCGTCCAGCTACACCTGTGGACTCGGTAACCCAGGTCACTTCCTTTTACTCTCATTGATTACTAACCATGACAGAAGGCCTGTCCTTTACCAGAGAATCGCTTCCACCGGGTGCCAGAAAAGCCTGCAGGCTTCTTAGAAATACGATTCCGTTACTAGGACTTTCCTAACGGTGTGTCTTCTCGGTCCTGGAAACCCTGCTGGATTCCACGAGGCCTGTCCACGTGCAGGCCACGAAGGCAGCTCCAGCCCTGTAACTGCTCAACTTTCTAAATGTGACACACACTGAATCTCTCGGAGTTGGCGTCAGTAGATTCTGGAGATCGGGATGTGGGGGGTGACAGGGAGCGGTAATGGACTGAGAGCGGTGGGTGTTCTTGTAAACTACTAAGAGGGCAAAGGGGAGCTTCTATTAGGTGAACACTGAGTGAGGTTTCCAGGTTCATTACTGTCACTGGATGGCCCCACTGCAGTGAGCCTGGGTCTTTACACAAGCGCCCTGACACTTCTACAAACTCAGCATCCTTGGAGTCCTGGACGAACACCTGAGGGCTGACAGCGTGAATTCTGGGACAAGGCACTTTGGGGTATGAACTCAGCCATGACATATGCCACCAGGAAGTAACTAAATTTCCCTGAGTCTTTCCTTCATGTGTAAATATGGAGACATTTCTATCCCCTTCACACCAAGTAGCTGTGCAATGAAGAGAAATAACTTATTGAAAATGTTTCATTCAGTGCCTAGCACATACTACGGTACTCAGTAAATTGTGTTCATATTATTGGTAAACATCTTATCGAATTATTGGAAGAATGAGAATCTGGTAGAAGGGAGGGGCCAGAAAAGTGATGAGGCCAAAGACAAAGCTAACTAAACAGTTTTTGTCCATCCAGGGAGCTTGCTTTTAAATGCCTCAGGTACGGGGCCCAGAACTGACCTACGGGGAACCCATGCTCACACAGGGGCCCGACTTCCCTTACGGAGAAGTCAGTTCACACTCCAAACAGAAGCGGGTTCTTGGACTTTAGCCTGATCTGTACTCTACATGACTTCAGCATTTAGAAATATTTTTAAGTGATACTCAGGAAACTGATATGAAAGAACATTACGGGAAACAACTCCCATGCTGAATTTAACAGGGTAGCTGAATCCTCAAATGAGAGTTAACGGTTAGGAACCGCAAAACTACACACACTGCTATTAGCTCAGAAAAACTGTTGAAAACAATTCACTTCCTCAGGGAGGATAGGCTGTAAACCACGGTAGGGGGGAGGGGCCAGATCTCAGCCCTTGCGCTGACTCAGCAGTCGTGAGCCTGGTCCTGTAAGATCGCCAGGCGTTCCGAACATCGCCAGCGGCACTGTGGTAGTGCAAGAGGTGGGGAGCCTTTGAAATTCTGTGTGTATCGCTTCCACGGGAAAGGAAGCCTCTGTAGCAATTTCAGTAGCTGAGAAAGAAAGCCTTTATAACTGTATATTGATCCCAAGGCCTGGAAGGGGGGACAGGAGGGGAGCCTAGAAGCTGACTCAAGTATGCGAGGTCTGCCCAGAAAGTATCCAGCCATGCACTATGAAAAATAGGGACATTTACTAGAGAAGACACAAGAAACATGGTACATAGGACAATGATGCCTCAGTCCCCTTCAAAGTAGGCACCTTGGGACCTCACCCAGTTCTCCCAGCGTCATCAGCAACTGCAGCCCGATGTTCCTTCTGCTCTGGTAGCAGAAGCCATGGAACAAATTTTGCCATGGCACATTTTCATGCCAAGATCTGGCATCAAAATCTCAGACACAGTAGTTTTTGGAATCCCCAGATCAGCTTCTAGTTCTCACACTGTCAGTTGCTGATCTTTGTTGATTGCAGCCCGGACACGTTCAGCATTCTCGGGTGCTCTGCTTGTTGCAGGCCTTCCAGAACATGGGTCACTTTCAACAGTCACTTTCACTTTCTCGACCATCTTTGAAGTGTCTGAGCCACACTTTTATTAGCACTGCACTCATTGCATCGCCCCTGAAAGCCTCTCAGTCATGTGAATAGTTTCCGCAGAGGAATGTTCAAGCTTAACACAAAATCTGATGCAGATTCGTTGCTCTACTAGCTCATTTTGAATGCGATGGCCACACAGTACACAGGCTCACTGAACAGTGTCTACCGCCCCCACTGACTAGTACAGTGAAGTCGTCATTGTTCGTGCCTGCGCATTCCAGCCCACTCTCCTTGGCTGCCAGGTCACATCAATCAATGTTTCACCAACCATTCTTGTTCTATTAACAATGGCTGGAATTTTTCTGCACAGACCTCGTATAATTCCTGGAGTTCCGATTGTCAGGGCACTCAGATTAGCTGGGTACCCACTTGTAGCCTTGGCTCAAGTGTATAGAACATACTTATTAACAGACTTACTAACAACTTTATTTCCTCTATACGCGGGGGATTCAGACTAGATGGGTGGCTGCCTGTAGCTTCACGCTCAAGTGTATTTCATAAATAAACTTGCTATTTCATTCCATTATTCTCTCTCACCTGAATTCTTCTCTTGTAAGACAAGAACAGAGGAGGGGGATCCCCCTGACTCCGGTCTCCCTGGTAACACAATCCATTCAAAGCCCATTTGATTGTTAAACTTACCAAGCACCAGACTTTAACATTTATGCTCCTTTCATTTTCTGCTTTTGTGAACTGACCATACCCTTTTTCGCTGAGAACATTCCTGTCCCTTCCTCAAGATCAGGGTGTTGGCAGTCCCCAGCAAGACCCAAAGACTAGGCTATTAGGGAAAGAAGGAAGTGCCTAAGAAATGTCAAAGAAGATTCCTCTAATAAAAGTAGTCAAAATGTTCATCTTTCATCAAGGGTACAATGTAAGAGTGGAAGGGGGAGGCAGGGCACCCACCAGGTAGCTGGCACAGAGGTTCCTGACCTGAAGCTTTGGATCAGTTTCCTTATTCCCAGCCAGCTCCCCTGCCCTCCATTTGTACATAAAACTACCTATCTGTATTTTTATGGGAAGAGAAATCACAGCTTTCATCAACCACTCAAGAGAGTTCATGAATTCAGGAAAGGTTAAGAACCACCAGGCCAGAAGCAGCAGCATCAGGAACAACACCCGATCTGTGTGAGATAAATCACAGAGCCACCAGCACTGCTGCCCCCTCCCCCACCCGGACCCAGATCAAGGGGAAACATAAGCCCTTCAGGTCACTTTCTGAATCACGGATGTCTTAAAAAAAAAATCTTTAATGGAATCTGTGCTCAAATAATATGTTACAACAAAAATATACAGAATGTACACAATACAAAAATATTTAGAAACAAACACCGTAGCTTGTGTTTTGTTTTCCACTTAACTCAAGTCCTTGGTGGGCAGGGGTCAGAGTTCAGTGTTGGGCACTGGTTTTTAAGGCAGAGGAGTGCCGGGGCTTTCCAGCCAGCCCTGGGAGTAGCATGAATCCAGGAAAGGGCTTCCGCTGTGCCCGGGGAACCTGCATTATTTGCAAATGAAATTGGACACTGGGGAAAGATCTGGGCTCAGTGAGAGAGAAGTCTCCTAATCCTCTGGGCAAGAATAGTTCTCATGGAAATGGAGAGTCCTATTAGCTGGCAAAAGTGCCTCATTAGGGAGCTTTTCCTAATTAAAAAAACGAATGATTAATGGTGTCATTAAAGCAAAATTTCTCCTTTGAAGGTTTGTTTTCCTTTCCCCTGTTTCTGTGATTCCTCTTCGGTTTAACGAGCGAGTGAGTCTGTAGCTGCTGTTTGGGGAATCCCCAGATTTCAATTTCTGTGTTGTGTGGGTGCAAATCCGTCCTCACGCCACGACCCGAAGAGACACTACCCTCAGCTTTTTGGCACACGGGCCAGGTGGCCGACAGTGGACGAGGAAGGAGAGGTGACAGGGTCACATTGCTGGCAGGGTGCTGAGAGCCAGGGAGCAAAGGGAGCTGAGGAAAAAGCCTTACACCCAAAAGTAAACCTTTCTTACCAGGCAACCGGCTCTGGCTCAGAGACCTGGGTGGCGTGAAGTGACTGTTATCACCACTGGATGGCTCTGCTTAGAAGTGACGGCTGGAAGCGATGGCGGAGATGACTGTTAAGCAGACCACAGAACTTCTGAGATGTCTCTGGGCCCTCAGCTGATGGAGCAGCTGCCACTCAGCTGGGCTGGGCCCACAGTGTAGATGAGGCTCTCAGCGTGCTCAGAGGACGGATGTACCAGGATGGCAGATGGGATTCCACCTCAGGCAGCTCACGCTCCCATCCTAAGCCCGGAGGGAACTGCAAGCTTCTGAGGACTTTCTAGAATCTTCTAGCTCATAGTCATTTCATCCCTGAGAGAGGAAGGCCCCTCTCCAGGCACAGCAGACAAAGGCAGGGAGGGAGGAGTGGCTTTCTGCTCCCTCCCTCTACAACCCGGAAGGCTCTCTGCTCCCTCCATCTATAACCCTGGAAGGCCAGGTGCCAGGAGAGGATCTGGAGGAGAAGCCCTGCTTTCCAGAGGGCGGTACTTGCCCCTGCCCCCCCAGGAAGGGACAGCACCTCTCAGGTTTAGCAGTACCTTCAGCCCACCTCCAAGGCCCCTTTCTCTACTTTCACGCAAGTCTTCTCAGCCCCCAGATCCAGCTCAGAGTCTCCTCTCCCAAGAAGCTGACTCTCCCAGCTACACTTTTCCCTCAGGAGGGCAGAGGATAGCTGGCAGGGAACAGACAAGATGCCTCAGGGCAGCGCCCCTCAGCCAAAGACCTGGGCCCAGGTCCCCCAGGCTGGCAGTCCTCAGCAGAGTTGGTACAAGGGCGGCATGACCTGGTGAGCCATGGGTGGGGACCAGGGCAGTCTACTTAGCAGTGGGCAAAGATGGGGAAGGGCTCGGCATAGCCCAGGGCTGCCTGTGGGTGTCCTGCGTAGAAAGACCCTGAACATTTATGTGATCTCTCCGGAGAGGAAGCCACAGCGGCCCAAGACCGCCGAATGCCTGGCCCGGCTGCCTTTGAACTTCGGTGCACGTACGGCTCTAAAGAGCAAGTCGCTGGCAAAAGACAGTCCCTACACTCCTGTGCCCTTGTTCCTGCATGAACTCAGCCTTGGGTTCTTCCTTCCTCTGGGCTGTCACTTCTTGGGAGCTCTAAAAGCAGTACAAAGGGCATCACATTTTGTCCAAGGCCATCCTGCCCACCCTGCCCTTGGGCCTGCACCAGCTCCTGCTAGGAGGTCAGTCCCTTGTGAAGTGCGGGTGAGGGTGGACTTGACCATCTCCCAGTTCTCTCCCAGCTCAGAGAATCTGAGCCTCCCAGCTGCCCTCACCTCTGACTCTCATCTACGCACCCAATGATTCCTCTCTAGAAGCAGTTTTCCACCTAAATTGGAACTCCTTTTGCTGCGACCCGCTGACCTCTGAACTCAAAAGTACACATGGCCTCAATATTCCTGTCCCAGCCTCTCTTGCACCCCCAAAGCTCCTTCCCTCCAAAGGGAAACAGAATGAAGGCCACTCCAGAGGGAACCACAATGGAACTTAGCAAAGGCGAGGAAAACCTCAGCATCCAGGGGGCCCTGGAAGTGCACGAGGCTGCCCGCCACCACAGGCACTCACAGGTGAGTCTCAGGGAGAGGCCCGGAGGAGACGGGGAGTGGAAAAGAGGTGAGCACTGCTGAAAGCAAGGATCCTCAGGAACCACACCCTCCCACCTCTGGGTCCCGTTCTTCCTCTCAGACCCCTCCACATATGCCCACTGCTCCTCAAGCCTCCCTCTGCTGTCTCCAACTCCCCCCGCATTGTCTTTCCCATCATCTCTGCATCTTCACCCACCAAACCACGTGCACACACATCAGAACACTGTCTTACAGCCAAAGGACAGGCACAATGGAAGGGAAAGAAAGGACTCTAACAACAAGGCCAGGCACGGGATGCTGGGGCACAGGTGTGAGATGTCAGCATCCTGGGAGAGAGGGAGGGAGAAGTCCAGAGTAGGGCCTTCCCTAGGGTGGAGCTTAGGATGAACTCCTTCTTGCTTAGGTTCATTTGCTGGGTAGCCCAGGGCAAGGGTAGGGCCTGGACTTACAGAATCTCCCTTTTCTGCCCACCCAGGCACTAGAGGCCATGCCCGTGCCCACTGACAGGCATGGGATGGCACCTTGGGCTCCCTTGGGACAAAGCCAACAGGTCCTCTGTCACTCCAGAGCTTCCAAGCCAACAGCTGTAGAGGGAACATTTCCTGGCCTGCCACCGTGTCTGGGCTGGACAAGGGCCTGCCTGGCTACCATCCCCACAGGCCTTCCCTACACTCTTATGGTCTCTCAGGGTGGAAGATGAGGCTGCCGCCCAGTCTGCAACAAGGGAGGGGCTACTGAACACATGGGAAAAGCCCAGCTCGAGAGAATGGCCACTCCATCCCACCCCAGGCCTTTGCTGGCCCAGTATCTTCAGAAGAGTCTAGAAAAACAACAGCAGCCATGTCCGACTCCTCCAGCAGGCAGCTTTTGGAGAAGAGCCTCCACTGTCCAAATCTGAACAGGAAGATGACCGTGGCCCAGCGCCTCTTGGCCTCTCCTCCCCCGCCTCACCGAGCTGGTGATGAGAAGAAAGAATACAGATGCTCCTTTCTGACGCTGCTCCTCCCTCCCCTCCTGGCCCTCAGTCCTCCAGCCCTTCAGGGGGGCGGCGGCAACTTTAAGTCCAGCAGGCTGTAGGCAAAGATATTCCAGAAAACAGCAAACAGCACGAAGATGCTGTACATGGCCACGAAAATCCACCACAGCGACTGGTCCTGCAGCCTCTGCTCATAGTTCCTCAGGACCACCACACCCAGGGTGATGCCCACGGCCACGCCACCCAAGTGTGCCACGAAGCTCGGGTGTGGGCACGGCGGATAGGCCGACGGGTGGAACCGGAGCCACACGGCCCGCCCAAACTCCATGCTCACTGCAAGGGGAGGAAGCACAGAGAAGTCTCAGGAGGGCCACGGGGCAGGGGCTGAGGGAGAGGCCTGACGCTCCTTCCTTCCTTCCTTCCTTCCTTCCTTCCTTCCTTCCTTCCATTCATCCATCCATCCATCCATCCATCCATCCACCAGACACCCATTCTGCCACCCTCCCATTAATCCATTCACTACAGACCAAGCTTTGTTGGTTCTATGCACTGCAGCCATAGCAGTGAAGAAGACAGACACACCCCTGTTCTCCCAGAGCTTATATCGTAGCATCTGGCAGTCACCCAGCATTTAAGTACACACAGGAGATCACTGCAGTACGAAAAATTCTCCGGGAAACAAAAACAGGTGATTTAAAGTCAATGCTGGGTGTCAGGAGGCGGATTCTTCAGTTTGGGGAATCAGGCAAGATCTCCCTAAAGAGATGACGTTTCAGCTGAGATGTGACTATCAAGAGAGGACCCTAGGAAGAGCACTTCAGGCAGAGGGGACGGACCACGCAGAAGCCCAAAGGCTCTCACGTCCTTGCTGTCACGGGTCCTGAAGGCTCAGTCTCCCCACCTTTATAAAATCGCAGCTTCTGTGTGCCAGGCTCCACTGCTGGAACATGAACAACAACTCAGTGTGCTGGCACTTTACAGTGTGCAAAGTGTTTTCACGTATTATTTCAAAACCCTCAGGGAACCCTCAGACCAGTGCTTTTGTAGTTGGCAGGACGGGATGCAGGGCGGGAGGGGCACAGGAGGATTGGAAGCAAGCAGTCCTGACCTAGTGCTGGAGTCTCTCTTCACAGGCTCCAAAATGCTCCCCCTCACTCCCCAATCCAGCCTTCCTTCAGGAACTTCTCGGACTGGCCAATCCAGCGGGGATGAACTCTCTTGAAAGATAGGTGCCAGGAAACTGCCATTTCATTGCCTACCTACCCAAGGATGCTAAGGGCAGGTACTGTTACCCCCATTTTACAGATGAGGAAACCAAGGCAAATCTGACAGATTGAAACAACTTTTGTCCTTGTTCAGTTACCAATGATTTAACCAGTGCATCTCTCTCCACCCTAACACTACAGGGGTGCCAGCACCTCCAGGGGATTGCCTACCTTTCGGGCATGGGCCCTGCAACTCCAAGGACGGCTGATAGATGGCGGAAAAGGAGCAGCCAAGGACGGACGCTGTGTCCTCCCTCCCGTTCCTCCCCAGGCCCTGGGTCCCACAAGGGGGATGTGAAGGACCTCCAAAACAGCATTTTAGTTTTCATGATGCTTAGAGGTTTTTTTTTTTAAGTTTATTGATTTTAGAGAGAGAGGAAAGTGGCAGGGGGTGGGGAGAGGTGAGAGGGGAGGGGGCAAGAAAGAGAGTGAAAGAGAGAGAGAGAAAGAAACATCGATTTGTTGTTCCACTTATTTATGCATCATGGGTTGATTCTCGTGCGTGCCTTCACTGGGGATCAAACCCGCAACCTCGGTACATCAGGATGATGCTCTAACCAACTGAGCGACGCGGCCAGGGCCTAGAGCTGGTTAGTTTTTTTAAACAGCAGGACTAATGCTTCTCTTCCCTTCCTCACAGACAGACAAACACAGAGTCTGAGCAGACTGGGAAGCTGTGTTCACCCCTCCTCTCCCCTCCCCCACTCACCCCTGCTGTTCCCTTCTGTCCCCTCACTGCCCTGGCTCAAACAGCCTGTGAGCTTTAAGGCTGAAGCTCCTCTGGAAGCAGAGGTCCTCCAACAGGAAACAGAGACCAGAGAGCGTGAAAGCCGCGGGTGAGAATGAACCAAGGATGTTGCCCACACCGGCCCCCTCCATCCCACCAGTTTTCTGGCTGTCTTCCTCTTCCCCACAGAGTAGGTGGCTGGCCCTCCTCTGTCAGTCAAGGTGCTCCTGCCCGGCCTGACTAAAGTGTGGGGCATCAGAAATGGCACAGGCTGGCTCTGAATTCGGCTCTGTCACTTCTAACCGGGGGACCGAGGGCAAGGAACTTCTCTCTCTGAGCCCCGAGTACCTACCTGAAAATGAAGCCTAACAGTAACACCTTCTCCATAGCTGTGTCCTCAGCACTGAAGGACAGACTGTGTGTTCCCTTTTCTCCCTTCCCACCTCCTTCACTTCTGTGCAGACTATTCCCTTTATCTATCTCAGGGTGAGCCTCTTGGCCTCTGGTCTCAGCCCCGCTCACTCAACTCTTTCTCCACACTGAGCCTGGCTGGTCTCCTAAACCCAAATCTGGAGGATGGCAGCGGAGGCAGACATGGCTCACCTCTTCGCACAACCATATCAAAATTACAACTAAAATGTAGAACAACCATCACTCAGAACCGTCAGAAATCAAGTTGAATGGAAGTCTGACAACTACGGAATTAAAGAAACCACATCCATCCAGACTGGTAAGGGGCACAGACACAGAACTGGCTTTGGAAGGGATATCTCAGGAGTGAGGAGTCCCAGCCCCACACCAGGGCCCCCCAGCCCAGGGTTCCGGTGTCAGGAAGATAAATCCCCACAACTTCTGGCTGCAAAAACCAGCGGGGATTAAGTCAGTGGGAGAAATTTCTGGAGGCCCAAGCAGTTCCTCTTAAAGAACCCACAGACAGACTTACCTACTCAGACTCACTCCCTCTGAGCTCCGGCACCAGAGTAGCAGTTTGGAAGGCACCAATGGCATGCTGGGACAGACTGAGGTGACTGGCATCAAGGTGAGCAGAGGCTATTGTCCCTCTTCTGGGCCCTCTCCGCATAAAGCCATGGAGCTGGTAAGCTGGTGCCATATCTGAGACTCCATCAACCTGGCTAACACTGTTTGACCCACCTTGGAGACGCCCAGAGACTTCACCTCACCCAACTTAGGGGCCCACCCAAGCTGCTTTTCCTTACTAATGACTGGTCTTAGCTCATACTGCACAGCGTCCTAAATCCTCTCAAATAAGCAACAGCTGGTTTCAGTGAGTTCCAGGCCCAGCACTAGCTGCAGCCAGCCTAGATTCACAACTTGATTTCACCTGGAAATCTCCAAGCCCAGCACAAGTAGCAGCCATCTCAGGTTGCTTTACAGCCCAGGTAGGGTGACCCTAGGCAAAACACAGGTGGGGGCTGACCTTGGCCCACACCATCCAGAAAGCCCCAGGGCAAGCACACTCAGTGGACAGCTATAGACCATGTCAGAGAACCACCACCCTGCCCCTGCACAGGTGATCCTCTACAGAGGCAGAGGTTGGTGGTCAGTGGTCACAGCCAGTCCTTGCAGCTGACTGGCCTGGGTAAATCCCTCCCACTGATTGGCCAAGCGCAACCAAGGCTCAACTACAACAGGAGGGTGCACTCTGCTCACACAAAGGGTACACCTCAAGTACCTAGCTTGGGTGATAGGGGTGGCTGTGCTACTGGACCCCGCAGGACACCTACTACATTAGGCCACACTACCAAGACACGGAGTCAAAGCAGCTCTACCTAATACATAGAAACAAACACAGGGAGGCTGACAAAACAAGGAGACAAAGAAACATGGCCCAAATGAAAGAACAGACAAAAACTCCAGAAAAAGAGCTAAACAAAATGGAGATAAACAACCTCTCAGAAGTAGAGTTCAAAACACTGGTTATAAGGATGCTCAAGGAACTTAGTGAGGACCTCAGCAGCATAAAAAAAATCCAGTCATAAATGAAGGGTACATGAATTGAAATGAAGAACAATTTACAGGGAAACAACAGTAGAGTGTATGAAGCCAAGAATCAAAACAATGATTTGGTACATAAGGAAACAAAAAAACAACCAATCAGAACATCAAGAAGAAAAAAGAAGCCAAAAAAAATGAGGATAGTGTAAGCAGCCTCTGGCCGACTTCAAGCATTCCAACATTAGCATCGTAGGGGTGCTAGAAGGAGAAGAGAAAGAACAAGAAATTGGAAATCTACTTGAAAAAACAGTAAAAGAAAACTTCCCTAATTTGGTGAAGGAAATAGACATGCAAGTCCAGGAAGCACAGAGAGTCCCAAACAAGATGGATGCAAAGAGGCCCACACTAAGACAAATCATAATTAAAATACCAAAGGTTAAAGATAAAGAGAGAATCTTAAAGGCAGCAAGAGGAAAGCAGATAATTACCTCCAAAGGAGTTACCATAAGACTGTCAGTTGATTTCTCAAAAGAAACTTTGCAGGCTAAAAGGGATTGGCAAGACATATTCAAAGACATGAAAAGCAGTGACCTACATCCAGGATTGCTCTACCCAGCAAACCTATCATTTAGAATTGAAGAGCAGATAAAGAGCTTCCCAGACAAGAAAAAACTAAAGGAGTTCATCATCACCAAACCACTATTATATGAAATGTTAAAGGGACTTATTTAAGAAAAAGAAGACCAAAACTATGAATAAAATGGCAAAAATACAAATCTATCAACAATTGAATCTAATAAACAAACTAAGCAAATAAGAACAGAGACAGCCCTGGCTGGTGTGGCTCAGTGGATTGAGCATTGGCCTGCGAACCAAAGGGTTGCTGGTTCGATTCCCAGTCAGGGCACATGCCTGGGTTGCAGGCCAGGTCCCCAGTAGGGGATGCTCAAAAGGCAACCACACAATGATGTTTCTCTCCCTCTGTTTCTCCCCACTTCCCCCTTCTAAAAATAAAATAAATAAGATCTTTTAAAAAAACACACACACACAAAAACCAGAGACAGAATCATGGATACAGAGAGCATTTTGATGGGTGCCAGATGGGAGGGCATGTGGAAGAATGGGTGAAGAAGTGAGGGGATTAATAAATACAAACAGGTAGTTCCAGAACAGCCATGGGGATGTTAAGTACAGTGTAGGAAATGGAGTAGCCAAAGAACTTAAACACATGACCCATGGACATGAACAATGGTGGGGGGATTCCCTGAGGGAGTGAGGGGTGCTGGCTAGAGGAAAGCCATGGGGAAAACATCAGGAAAATTATAAGAGCAAAATCAAAATGTAATTAAAAAAATAAAATATAACTAAAATCTGTCAGTAACTTGAGCTTAAAGCCCTCCAGGGCCCTCCCAGTGTATTCAGGATAAAGTCCAATCTTTCTCTTTGCATTCAAAGCCGTTTAAGATCAGACTCCTATTGTCTCTTATCAGAATCACACACAGTCCCAAACCTCATAGGTCGGCTTTGCAGCCAATTTGCAGGCCGTGACCCTTCACCCACCCGTGTCTTTGTTCATGCTGCCCCTTAGCCTGAAATGCCCTCTTGCATGGTGTCTACATGGTGAACACCTGACTGCCTTGAACGCTCAACATGACCTTTGCAGGTAGAACTGACTTCTCCTGACCAGGGCCCCACCACAGCCCGTTTGTAAAGGTTTGTGGATTAGTTACAGTTGGCAAACCTGCAAAAACTACAAGTTTCAGCACGCGCGCGCGCGCACGCACACACACACACACACGTATGTTTTTCCAGGGGAGGTACAAGACATCTCAAAGGACAGACTCCAGGACCCACAAGTTTAAGAAGTTATTTTCTTGACCTGGGTGCTGGTCATTGAGCTGGGCCCTAATGCTGTGTGCACTTCCCTGTTTGCATATTAATATCAATAAAGAGTTTAAGAAAAGTCAAGAAGCAGCAGAGAGGGCCCGACTTCTCCCATAACATCCCACTTCCTTGCACACTACTGACACGGCCCTCCCTTTCTTTTTCTTGACCGCAAGCCTCTGAAGGATGGGGGCTGTGCCATCTTCATGTCCCCCAGGCCCAGTGCAGGGCCCCCTTCCCCCCGCCTGCCCCATCAGGACTTACTACAGATCAAGGCCACAGCCATCCGCAGCAGCTTGAATTGGCACTTCATGCCTGACCAGTTCTAGAAACAAGGGAGAGAGCTCTGTTAGTGCCAGGTCAGACCACGCCTCTGCAGAAGTATCTCACCTAAGAAAACCTGACATTTAAAAAAGTTATCTCCATTACGTCCTGAGTCGCAGACCACACCAGCGTGGCTTTGAGACTTCAGGCAATGGTAAGTTTATTACCGTCGGAAGTGCTTGAGCTGCACTAGCAGAGGAAGAGACTCCAGGTCCAGGGGGATGAGAGTCCCTGCCTCCTCTACACGCACAGACAGCGCCTAGAGCTGCATCAATTGCTGCGTCCAGGGCTGCAATGGGATGCAGGACAGCAAATCAAGCTAAGTTAAAGCAGAACCATCAGTATGACTCAAAAACTCAAAATTCTGCATATGAGGAATGAGTGACGAGATGACCCAGGGGTCAAGTTCACTGCTGTCAAGAACTAAGTGTGTCAACGACATGAGGAAGAGGCACATTCAGTGGAACCTGCAAACAAAAGACTTAAAGGATGAAAACTTCAGAGAGAGATGGTATTTTAGCAAGAGAAAATAATCAAATTTAATACATACATGTGTGGGAAACTGCATACAGGAAAGTCAGAGACCCCACATGCAGGAGAGACTCAGAGACAGAAAGGGAACGTGGGGATATAAGCCATCTTGAGCTAGGGATGAGGAAGGGCGGCTTGGGAGCCTCCAAGGGTCACTGCAGAATGATAAGAGCTGTGCTTAGCAAACAGAAGTTTGTTCTGCCCTACAGGCAGGTCAAAAGAGGTTATCTCTGATGACCTCTTACTGTTGGCATAGCCCCGAATTCCAGTTCTTCTGGGTAGTTAAGGGAAGGGCAGGAATTTCTTTCCAGCCCAGCAGCTAAAGTTGCCTTTAGCTCAAAACAATCTGCCTACCACAGAGGCACATCTTGAGGTGACTCATTTTGAACCCCCGTAGTCCCCTCCTCTGAAACTGCTGTGGAAGTTCCACATTCCAGAAGCTGGGTTGGTAGATTGTTCTGTATCTCATTAAACCCGTCTCAGTCTTGAGGGAAGTTCAGTTCAGCTACACAATTGTGTCTGATTTCAGGAGGCAGGTGGGCCCCCAAAGTTAGGGTTATGGTGCAAGCAGTCAGGCATTTAATACGAGGTGTCTCTATGGAGACAAAGGAAAACAAAGGCTAACGATGGGAGCAGACTGCAGTCTCAGTTTCTGAGTTCTAAAGGCAGGCAGTCGAGATTTCTAGATGTCTGTCTCGAATCATCTTCAGATGGAGTGAAGGCAGGCGGTTACAGTCTGATAAATGCAGAGAAAGGAGAAAGATTTTTTTTTTTTTAGCTCAGAGTAAGTTTCCATCTCTAATAAGCAGAGCTGCCCAAAGATGGGATGATCCGTCTTGGGGGATAGTGAGTTTCCCATCATTGATATTGAGGGGCTCAAACGGGGCTTTGCATCACTTGGAGGGGATGCTCTAGAATCGGGCATTGGAAAGGGGGTGGGCCAGATGGCCTTCAAACCGATCCCTCTTTCCCCTGAGACTCTCTGAACGCTCTGAACCTCCAAAGCAGATGAACAGAGTACGATTATTCACCTTACAAAAGGACTTTTCATTTTACAAAAGACTTCGACACAGGGTTCCTTTGAGGGGCACTCCTGCAGCGCATTCAGAGCTCCACTCCACTTATACGCATGCGTGACATGCACACACACAGAAACCCATCAGACCTAGGGAAGCGGGCGCGGGTACAGCCAGGGGCTTTTGTTCCCTCCCCACCCACTCTGCCTGGCCCAGGCCCAGCTGCGGGGCCCGTTTTGCACTCCCTCGACATTGGGGGACACGTGTTGAACTTAACAGAGGCCCTGAACACTGGCACACACAATAATGTCTACGGAAGCTTCAGTGGAGTAAGCAGGATGCAGGGAAGCTGCCCAAAACATGGAGAAACCCTGCGGCACACCAGGCTTCTTGCCCCTCACACCCCTTTCCCCCCTTGTTCTTCACTGGTCAACAAGCCCTCCTTCACAAAAGACAAGGTGGGCAACACACAGCCCCTCTTTAGATGGGGAAGTCTAATCTTTGCTCGCTGACATGTTCTGTGCTGAGAAGCAGGTGTCAGGACAGCACTGTCACCACCTGGTGGAAGGTGGTGCCCTCCACTGATCGGGCAACCCATTCTGAGCCTGCTCAGTTCCCTGCCCCACTCCACCCTGGCTCCTCTCCAGGCTGAAATGTTAGGATGATGGGTAGATCCTTGGGAGTCACCTGATGGACCGTCTTCTCCTAAAGGGGACACTGCTACCAAGCCACCAACAAAATGGCCCTCCAGTCCCTGTGACAGGGAGCTCACCACCCCCTGGGGCCGCCCTAGGAAGGGTTTCTGATCCCTGAAAAGTTCTCTCTGCTGCTGTCCGGCCAGGCTTTGCCTCTCTGTGAGGTCCACCCAGGGGTCTTAACCCCCCGTGAGAAGTGACACCATATTCATAGCAGTATTATTTGCAACAACCTGACGTCCATCAATGGATAAACGGAGAAACAAAAAGATGGTATGTCCATACAAACGGAATATTATTCAGCCTTAAAAAGGAAGAAGACTCTGATACAGACTATAAATGTCACAGAATGAACACGGAAGGTGGTACTGATGCCTGCGGTGGTGTGACTGTACTTAGCGATACTGAATGCACACTTAACATGGTCACGATGGTGTATCTTATGTATATTTACCACAATTAAAAAGTGATACAGAACACTTCTAGTCTCCCTTTTCCTCGTAAAAACCCTCTGAATATTTTACCTGAACAGTGTATCTTTCACTGAGTTCTGAGTGATGGTATCAAGCAAAGTCAGTCTAGGCTGTACTGGCCGCTCTCTCCGTCTGATGCCCCATCTTGCCCGCTCTGGGATCTGCCTTAGAAAGCACGGTCCATGTGCTTGGTCTGGAAAGACCGCTAGTGGGGTGGCTCAGACCTCCTTTTGCTCTTGTGCCCCCACTGGTAAATTTGAAATAGCAATAGTGCGTATCTCAGCTCCTACCTCACTGGCTTGTTGCGATGGGGGAACAAATTAACACACATAAAGTACAAAGAACACGTCCCGGCACACGGCAGACACCATATACACGCCTGATACCAGCACCTCGATCTGAGGCAAAGACGGCGAGTGTGCCCTGCACAACGGCTTGGCCGGAGCCAGGGGGCCCCAGCTTTGCCACAGCGCTCCCCAGGCCAGCTTCTTGTACACCACCTGCCTGGCCCCTGAAGGCGCTGGAGTTTGCCAAGCTGATCTGTTCACACCCTCTCTCCTGCCCTTTAAGGAAGAAGAAACTGAGGGTCCAGGAGTACTAGTTCAAGGTCATACACAGTGAGTTAACGGCGAGACTCAAAGGATTCCCAGTCCAGGGTTCTGTCTGCCCACACCTGTGGGACAGGGTCCTGTTCTGTCTGTCCCTGCTGTCTGTGCCAGGCTGCCCCCCAAAATGGAGCAAATGTTAATAAATGCCCAGTCTCCCAGAGGCTGAGGGGTGAAGCTAGAAAGTCACGCCTTCCCACCAGCTGCCTCATTTCCCCAACCCATTATTCCTGCTAATAAAATGAGTGCAGTTAAACAACAGGAGAGAAGAAGAAAAATCTCATACACAGCCAGCACTGCTGCTGCTATAAATGTTGAAGATCTCGCAGGCCCCTGGGGAATGCAAACCTTTCGCAGGCCTTTTAGTTTCACTCTCCTGGAGCCCTGGAGCCTTGGAGGGTGCGATGGTAACTCGCCCAGGCCAAACAAGGCAGAAACCAGCCCCTCAGGCATCTACCAGTTAAGAGCTCAGAGGCTAAAACCCAGGCAGGGAGCTTCCTTTCAACACAGCTTTACATATTCTGGGTAGAAACTGTGTTTTTGTTTTTGTTTTTTAATCTGTTATTGATTTTAGAGGGAGGGGAAGAGAAGGAGAGAGAGCGGGAGAGAAATATTGATGTGAGAGAGCAACACCGACTGGTGGCCTCTCATCCATGCCCTGACTGGGGGTGGAACCGCGACCCCGGCAGGTGCTCTGACTGGGAATCGAACCTGCAACGTTCTGGTTTGCAGGACAGTGCTCTAACCAGCTGAGCCACACCGGCCAGGTCTAGAAACAGTTTTTTTGTTCAGTGACTTCAAGAAAACCCAACAGAGGACACGGAAAAGCACGACACGTACATTAGGGAGTTATTTTTTTTTGTCCCACAAAAGGATTTTTAACTTAATAAAGTGAACCTTGTGACATAAGGGTTTTTGTGTCACTTGGCAATCTTCCCTGGTGCTTTCACAATATGGTGTGATTTGTGAAAATTCAGATCTCAAACATCTAAGGAGAACATCTATCATATGGAATAAAGTGTGAGTACATATCTTGCATATTTAAATATGGAAATCTGGTCTGGGGGCCCCAGCAAAATGCAACTAATAAATTATTGAAGTATGGGCATCCTTATACTTCCAGTGTTTAAAATAAGAAGTCTTGACTGCAGTTCTTCTACGTCATCCAGATCTTTTGTTGCAATAGTTTCTAAGTTTAATCTCTGGATGTAAACGGCAAGCTTTTTGAAATGCAAAGTGTTTTTACGAAAAATAAGGCATGCTTTGATTTGAGGCAGAGTTGCCTCTCATTTAAACAGGCAGCCCTGAGAACCCAAGTGTCAAACATTTTTCTATTATGTATCTAAAGCAAAAAGGACTCATTTTCTGATTTCCCTATGTATGGATATCAGGCAGAATCTATAAAGATAAAAATTATATGTGTACAGCCCCGGCCAGGTGGCTCAGTTGGTTGGAGCATCGTCCCGCACTCCAAAAGGTTGTGGGTTTGATCCCCAGGTGGGGTGCATACAGGAGGCAACCGATCGACGTGTCTCTCTCACATTGATATTTCTCTCTCTCTCTCCCCCTTCCTCTCTCTAAAAATCAATAATAAACATATCCTTGGGTGGTGATTTAAAAACATTATACATATACAAACAGATACGCACACACACATACAGGATCTCCCAGCTACATGGCGGTTTGCCCTACGGAAAGCATTTTCTCACCCATTTTTTCACGTCTTCCTCACAACTACCTTGTGAAGAGTATGGGTGGGGGCACGGGAGGCCCTAGGAGGTTGAGGAACTCACAGCCACTAAAACAGTGATGCCCGCCCTCAGATCCAGACTGTCTGTCTGTCTGTCAGGCCCGTGCTGTTTCTCCCTTCTGTTCTGATAAGGGGTTTCACTGTGTACAGACACAGGCCAGCCTTCATTTTGGAATTAAAATCAGGAGCATATTTATTCGGTTGAACCACATGAAAATGGCAATGTTGAGTGCTCCTGACTCACAGAAATGGCAGTTTCATATGGGGACCCCGTGCATCTCTGAATTGCTGGGCACGGGGCTAATTTGGGTAAAGGTGGTCTCTTGACGAAGGAAACCAACCTTTTGAAATGAGAAAATGAGATTTTTTATTTTCACTGTCAAATGAGCACCACACAACTTCCCGGGGAAAGGCGCCTGTACGTCACGCCCTGCGGACTACGAAGATCCCCGTTGGCCAGGGAAAACCGTGCCCTTCGGGAAGGGCAATGGGCTCCCAGTGGCGCTGCTCATCTCTACCGCCACAGGCCTGGGCTACTTGCCAGAAAGAAGCGTAAACTGGAACAAAACTGCTTTCACACCTCCCTCCTCAACCCCGCGCCCTGCCCCTGGGTTCTCGGGATGGTCTGCCCTCACCATGGGAGTTCCTGGGGCATCAGGGCTGTTTCCCAGGATGTGGGGAAGCGGGTAGAAACTGGGCATCCTTAGGAACTCCTGTTTGCTTCTTTTTCCCACGTTCTCCTAGTTTTGTGCTCATTCATCCCCTTACTCACAGACGTGTCTTGGGGGGGAAAGGAGAGGGGTGGTTCGCATTTCCTTCCCCTACTGAAGGAACTGGGGCAGGGGGAGGGGGAGTGGAGGAGGCGGAATTCAGAGGAAAAGCTGTGTCTGGGGAAAGCGGTGGCACTGATACAGAATGACCCATTTATGTGGGCCCTGTGAGGCAGCCCCGTGCTCCCAGGTTCTCAGCAGACTAAGCCGTGTGTGTGTGCGTGCGTGTAAACACACACGCATAAAGGCACACAGACTCGCACGCACACTCACACAGGCTTTCCCAAGCCTGCTGCAGTTCTCCAAGCGCTCACTGGAAGTTGCCAAAATGCAGGCAAGCGTAGTAGTCAGTGTCCGTCTGTGAGTCCCTCTCTTCCCATCTCTCTTCCTGTCTTTCCTTTCCCCGCCCCTCGGTGTGCAAGGGGGACTTTGGTGAAAAGAAAAAGGATGGAGTTGAGGAGTGGGGCAGGTGAGAGTGGCAACACAGATGAAATGGGAAAATTTGGGAACTCCCAAAACACACAAAACCGATGAGTATTCACACATCTGCCACGTGGTGGACATAGTGATGAGGAGCGAGCGAGGCAAGTGCAGAAGGACCCCAAAGAGAAGCTATGACTTATCTGGACACTGTTCATTCCCTCCTTCCTTCCTCACTCAGCACAATTAGTGACATTATTCACCATGTGCCCAGCCCTATCCCAGGCACTGGGGAGACAGATGAGTCAGATCAGGGACCTTCCTGGAGGCTCCCGGGCCAGCAGGGGCGTTAGGCAGGGCCAGCCAAGTGCTGCCAGTGACTCCTCTTCCGGCCTCCAAACTTTGGATTGCTTCCAAAACAAGGAAGCGGTCTCCTTGGCCTCCTCGGAAACCATCGGATTGATTCTAACTTCCTGCCTGGAAGACCCCATCTCTGTTTGCAGCCTACCGTGGTCTCTTCTGCGAGGATCAGGAATTAAGTCATCACTTACACTGAGTGGTTATTACCATTTTATCTCATTGCTCACATATCTCCCCATTTCGCAGCTGTAGAAACTGAGGCACAGAGCAGTGAAGTCATCTGCCCAAGGGCGCTCTTTAGGAAGTGAGTGGCTGGGATTCAGATCTAGGCTGACTGGCTCCATAGCCCATGCTCTTTACCATTCACTATATGGCCTTTCAGGAAAAGACGAGGAGGAGCGGGGAAAACGGAAGGGCAGTGTTCCATCACTGTGACGGCTGACGTAGGAGAACAACACCTGAGTGGTTTTCAGGAGGTGTGGCTTCGAGTCCTGATTTTGCCACAAGATGTGACTTTCGACAAATCACTTCATGACTCAGAGCTGCCTTCTTTCCCCCCTGCCCCCCCCCCAATTCAGGTATCCTTTTCCAAACATTTTTTTTTTCTTGATTTAATCTTTACTGTATTTTTTTCATTACCATTTAGTCCCCTCAGACCCCCCTCCTCCCAGCAATCACCACACTGTTGTCATGTCCATGAGCCTTTTCCTTTTTTCCGAGTCTTCTTTTTAATCTGAGAATTTTGATGCAATGACCTCTGAGTTCCCTTCATTTTCAACAATCTATGACAACCAACCAACTACAATTATGACAACATGTGCTAGTGGTTAAGAATTTGAACCCTTTTAAAAGTCACTGAGTGGGAAAGAGGTGGACTACGGAGATGGGGTAATCCCTAGGGAAGGCCAAAACTGGAGAAAATATGAATCACATATGGAGGCGCCCCGTTTGCAATGGGCCTGCAGACGGTGAGGAGTGTCTGTGGATTCTGCTACCAGCCAGGTCTGCCCGGCACTTGCTGGGCCTGGTCAGGAATGCGGATGAGAATCCAAAACCCAGCTCTAGCCCATTAAAGCCTGGGCCTAGCGACAGCTGAGGGGAGCCCACAAAAGGCATGCTGGGGCAGGAGGTGCTCACCATCACGATGTTGGCCAGGTGGGCAGAGACGAGCGCATACACCCCTCCGGAGGAGCCCACGACCGGCGCTGTCATGTCAGCCACGGACACCGCCAAGGATCCTGGGGCAGGGAGAGAGCGAGAATTCAAGAACGCTGGAGGCAGCTCCCAAGCCCCGCCTCAAGCCCTCAGATGCCACAGCCTGGGGGGTAAGACCCCAGAGCAAAAGGCTCTGTCTCTCCCTCCCTTGATCCCATGTCCCCTTGGAGCTCCCTAGAGGATTAACTTATGGCTTGAAAGAATCATTTGATTCAAATGTATTCTCTTATAGACGGGAAACAAGGCTCAAAAGAGGAAAGTGAGCGTCTGTCTCTCAATCCAACCTCTGCCTTCCAATGTGCCATCTCAGGGTTCTGGGGCAATGACAAAAATGACAGGAGTGGTGGCTGCAGAAACAGGGCCCACTTAGACGGAGCACTGCATGTCAGACACTGGCCAAGCACGATCACAGAAGGCCAACAGGATTTCCAGAGCAAGTGGGAGAAAAAAAGGGGGAGAAAAAGGTCCTTGAAAAGCCCTTAGGAAGAGAGGGAGAGAGATGATGTCATACCCTCTGGGAGAAAGAAAGGTACAGACTCTTGGTCCAGGAGACGACAAACTTCTGTCCTGGGAGGAAAGCTGGGCAAAGAAGAGATGGGAAATGTATTGTTCTGGTCTCATTTAAGTGTGATCAATGCTTTGGCTTCCAGGGAAGGACATGGGAGACTAAAAATAACTGGGACGTAGAGCCCAGGGCCCAGAGGAGAGGTGGCTGGCCTGGGGACCTGTGCAGAAATCTCAGCTGGAAAATGCCTGCAGGCTCATGAGCCAATTAGCAGCTGTCTGGGTGGAGAGAGGAGGGCCAGGCAGAAGGCCAGATCGGGCAGGTTCCACAGGAGTGGAGGGCCCACTACCTGCCTCCTAAGGAACCAGAACACCTGACACCCTGAGCACGGCGGGTCCCGTAACATCATCCGCCTTCTCCCCACATACCCGCCCCACCTCTCCCAAGGCTCCTTGGCTCACTGAGGTCCTTCAAAGAAGAGATCTCTGCACAGATTCTTGGTCTCAAGGGGGATGTGATTTCCCAGGAAAAAAACAAGTATCCACTGAGAACTCCCAAGTCCTTCTGCCCTCCCAGGGCAACTATAAATCTTTCGTCTCCCCTTTCATGTCTTCCCTCAGGCTTTAATGAAGTATTGATCTATTGTCAGATAATTTTTTTTTTTAACTGCCTAGCCACGGGGTCAACCACATAGAAGAGGGGGAAAAAAATCCCAGGGTGGCAAACAGGCAGGCAGCAGGATCTGCATGACAAAGGATTCCCACACTCTCCTGGGTGCCGGCTGAGAAGGCTGCATTGCAGGGCAGTGTGAGGGCTGGCTGCCCAAGCTGCTGGCTCCTCATTAATTACCATTGGGACATAGAAAGCCTCCCTGGCCTGGCCTCTTCCCTCAGCACAGGTCCCTAAAAAACGGGCCCAGATCCTGCTCCCTCGGCCTCAGTCCATCCACCAGGGGAAGAGGCATCAGCCTTTACACACTGACCTCTCCCTTACCCTACCCATGGATCAGAGGCCTGACCCCAGGGTCAGGAGTCAGCCTGGGATCCTGGAAGAAGTATGGAGTGGGGGCGTGGCTGGCTAGTTGTGTGACTGTGGGCACAGCTCCTGAATTCTTTGGGCTTCAGTTTTCCCATCTGTGAAATGAGGAGGTCCCAGGCTTTTCCAACTTTTGAGAAGTGAAACTTTTTCAGTGGAAACCTTACCTTGATCCTACCCCACGGAGCAGAGCGCAGAGAGCAGCTCTGGTGGGATGGGGGTGGGGCCTGGGAAGCGAAGTTTGCCACCCCCTGGAGGGAACCTCAAAGGTTCCTTTCAGGTTAGAAATTCAATAATTTGAGTCTGGGCCTCAGATCTAGGTCTGAGGCTCAGACCCTGGTTCTAGCATCTTGAAGGTGACAATCTGGACCCACCTACCCTACCTTTGCGGCACAGACTTTCCCCAAGTGACTGCAGATTAGCCCTGGACTAGAGGGACTGGCGGAGATCCAATTCAAACATGGGTATGTATGCATATCCGTATAGTGACAAAGGCCATCTCTGGCAGGAAGCCTGGACCAGGTAGGATTCCACCTAACAGATAACGGTTCAATAAGGCCAGTATGAATTCCATGGAGGTCAGTAATTCCAGGGCAGCACAGGGTGGGGAGAGGGTAGCAAGGCGGAGCGACACACCACACCTCTGCACAGCAGTGGACCAAAGTCTAGTCTGGGCTATGAATCCCGCCCCCGCCTCAAATTCTGGGTCCACCCCTGCACACAGATAAGCTCGTGACTCTGCCATAATGCGCAGCTGCGATCATTTTAGCCCAGAAAATTTAAAGCAGGTGTTCTCCAACATCTCCCTTGGTCATTAAAAAAAAACAAATAAAAACTGGCAGAGCATCTCCCCTTAAGCAATGTAACTCTATTTGTCTACGTACTTTCATTTACTCCACACGTATTTGTGCTTAATACGGGCCAAACCCTGCAACAGGCTCCGGGGATGCCCCCGTGACTTATAATCTATACAGTCTGCAAAATAAAAGCTTGGTGGAGCATTTAGGAAACTGGCTTTTAAAAGAGTTAAAGGGCTAGCCAGCTAATTGCTAACCAGAAGGGAAATGCACCTTGGCCACCGAGCACTGGCCGAGAGCACAGGCGGAGCCAGAGCTTCCACCCCAGGCCTAGTACTTCTCAGCTGAGCAAATCAAATGAGTCACTTCATTGTTTGACGTGCCTGTAAAATGGGGGTGACGGCACCCACCTCTTTGGATGGCTGTGCTGAATACAGCAGAGAGCACAGGTGAACCCTTTGTCACATGCCTGGAGTCCTGGATGTGCTCAGCAGAGGTGAGCTCTCGTTGCTATAAAATGTGATGGTCTTGGATTTGGAATATTTTCATTGGGCAGGAATTGAAGAGCAGGGCCTGATGCCTACTGGGACCTCCCTGGGTTTCTGGCAATAAAAGTATCTGCACAAAGGGAAATGCCTGCCTTTTGGTTCTCATCACAGGGCAGTGGCTTGGAGCGCAGCCTTTGGGGTGAGACAGCCTGGGTGTAAGCCCAGCTCCGCCACTTCCAGCTGTCTTCTCGGGCTCCCTAAGCCTCGGCTTCTGTATCTGTAACAAGTGAAGAGTAACCGTACCTGCCTCATGGATCTTCTGTGAGGGTTAAATAAAATAGGGCCTGCCCAGGGCAGGCATATAATCACTGGCTATGCAGCCAGGGTCTAGCTGTCTGTGAGCAGGTCCCCTTTCTGAGCAGAGAGGGAGAAAGGGATGCATGCAGGCAGATCAGTGAACTCAATCTTGGAGACAGCATGCTATGTTGTGACGCGGGCCTTTGCGTCTGCACAATGACTCATGTGTGTAGTGTGCATCCGCAGCTTTGTGACACGGCCCCACACTGTTGCATTTGGCTGGCGCGCTCCCCTGCGCACCGCCCCACTCTGCGCTGGTGTCACTGGGAAGTGATACCTGCACTGTCTCCTGCTGTGTGTCGTCTGGTTTTGGCGGGGCCTGAGTCATTCTGAGTCTTATTTCTGTCTTCTGGCTTATTGGCACTCCTGTCTAATTGCCTACCAACAGCAAGTGTTATGCGTTCCTGTTCCTCACCATTAACCATCTGGGTCTCTGAGTATCTAGGTTTGGAAAGTGTGGCTATAAATCCCCAGACACCGACACCCAGGGGGTGTGTGGGCGGCTGAGTCAGTCTGGCACACAGAGATGCTCATTAGACCTTTGTTCCAGGATGTGGAAGGTGCTGGATTCTGGGACAGGCTGGC
This sequence comes from Macrotus californicus, assembly GCA_007922815.1. Classification (NCBI taxonomy): domain Eukaryota; kingdom Metazoa; phylum Chordata; class Mammalia; order Chiroptera; family Phyllostomidae; genus Macrotus; species Macrotus californicus. The sequence goes on from VMDR010001180.1 coordinate 47,613, forward strand.
CTGGGTGCTGTCCAAGGTGGCCAACTTTTTCACCTCAGCACATAGAGCAGCGAAGGAGACAGCACTGGACCAACATCCAGGCTGCAGTGTCAGGAATTAGACCAGCCCTGCATGGTGGGGGCGAGGCCCTTCCCCTTTTGATTCCTGAAGCCAGGTCAGTTATTCCCGGGGACCACGCCTCCCGGTTGTTTACAAGGCTGACAGTGTCCCACTCTCCTGATGACAACTTTAATGCTACTCAGAAAGGATTAAGATCTTACTTAAACAGACACACAAAGCTCCCTTAGGCACAGCTGTCAAGGTGAAGAGCTGAGGCGGCAAACCTTATTCAAAAAAGAAAAAAACACCCCACCCAGCAATAAAATTGGAGGGAGCATCACGAGCGATTCCTGTGTGCAGAAGCCCGGCTGGTGCAGACTTTTCCTGCACAAACCTGCTCTGCTCTCCCCAGCTCCCCCGGCCTGCCTCACCTCGCACCGGGGAGGGGAAGTCAGGCTGCCCAGAGTCAAGGCCATGATCGCCTTCCATGAGGGCCGAGTCAGCCGGGGGCCCCAGACTCCTTGGGCTGGAACGAGCACTTACTACCTTTTAGACCAGACTCTCTCCTGTCAGCAGTGAGTCAATCAAGGGGACAGTGGCCAGGTGGGCAGAGGCAAGATCTCCCTTTGGGTACAGGTGCTAGCCTGGTCAGGGAGGCACCAGGCTTCACCCACAGCATGGGTGTCTCTACAGGGATCTCGCTCTGCCCTCACACAGTTTATATAACACCGTTCCTCCATTTGTCAGCTCACCTCACCATCCCAACACCCTGCAGGCAGATCTTGTTAGCTCTCTCTTAAGGCTTAATGGGGCCAAGAGAGGTGAAGGAGTTTCCCGGAGTTCACACAGCTACGACAGGGTGGTTATAAAGGACCGAGAGTCCAGTCAGTCTGCCTGTTCCAAATCCTGTGCTCTCTGCTCCAGGGAGATTTGCCTGGAGAGCAACCCTAGTATTCAGGAGCTTTGGTGACTAGGGTCCTGGGTCCCCTGAAAGCCTGGGGCTTGCCTGACCCCATGAGGATCCCCAGCCCCCCTGGGGAGGTTTCTTCTATAGACTAGGGCCCTCCCGCCTACCTGCCACAACACCAGCCACGTAGACAAGCCCAATGCGGGTTGCTCCATGCACCATCTCCAAGGGCACCCCCACCAGGAGCTGCAGCACCACGTTGAGTCCCAGGTGTTCTACCCTGCACAGAGAGGCCACACTCCATTCATTCATCTATCCAGCCATTCATTTAGGCAGCAAACTGTGTGCCCAGATGCTGGAGATCCAGCAGCGAACGAGACCCTGTACCTGCCTTTGAGGAGTTCATGGTCTGGGATGGGGGGGCGGGGCAGGAATTACAAGGCAGACAGATCACCTTGGAAAGAGTGTTCTTTCCATGCCTTTCCCACCACCTGAGGCAAGGACACGTGCCGGGCCTGGGCGATAACTGGCAGGGTCTGCACTTGCCACAGTGAGAGAGGCTAACTGTGGTCAGGATCCAGCAACTCCACTGACTGACGCATGAAAAGCCAAGGCCCAGAGAGGGGCACTGATTAGCTTGGAGTCACACAGCTGGTTAGTGGCAGGCTGGTGCCACAACCCAGGTCTCTGCTTCACTCACCAGCCAGGTCACAAGGGCAGGCTGGCTTGCTACTGTATTTGTAAGAACTACTGATATTTAAAGAGAGAGCTGTTTTCAAAACAAGTGCAAGCAAGCGTTAGATCTCTCTTTCAGAGCCTAATAATTCAGCTATCATTTAAAATCTGATGGGGGAGGCTTCTCCCTCCTGGTATGAGAAGGGACCCATTCTACCCCTGAACCCTCAGGGCTGGGCTTTCTCACCCCGAGAACGCCTTCCTTTTTTACACCATCGTGTGGCCAGATCTTGTTGCTAAGCGGGGTCTAGCTGAGTGCATATGCTACTGGAGAATATCATAACATTACCATTATTACATTGATGTGCGCTTTCAAGTTTACAAGGCACTTTAACAACATCCATTAGCTCATATAAACTGAGCCTAGAGCAGCTGGACATCTCCCTGGGGATGCTTAAGTTATAGGGTAAGAGACATTAACAAGGGGTCCGGATGCACACTGGCTTGGTTTGTAGGGCTCAGTCTGGAGGCCAAATGCCCCACTACAGGCAGGGCACGTGGACGCCTGGGAGGTAGCTCGTGTCTCAGATCAGGCTTTGTCCTGAATTCTCACCATGCCTGGAATCTTCTAGCCCCCACCCCACCCCCGACTGCCAGCGAAAGGATTCTAGATTAGAAACCTCAGACACATTTACTGAAAAGGAGCTGGGTGGTAGCATCAGGCTTACAGACAGAGACTTCAGAGGTTTTTCTGGTCCCTTCTCCTTGGTTTACAGCCTAGAACTTGAGTCGAGAAGAGGCCAGATGAGAGGAACCCAGAGCTCCTGTCTCCCAGTCCGACCTCTTTCTTCTCTACCACTGTGACTTCCAAATTCTCCAGCCCAGAGTGTGTCCCTGTCTCCGGTCTACTGCAGCAGCAGTCAAGAGCCCTCCTTCAAAGTCACAGGCCTGGAGAGTCCTCCCAGGCTCTCGCTGGGCACAGAGCTCCATCAGAAGCATTGACCAGAGAAAGGCCACTCCAATGGCCTCAGCTGAGAGCATCTGTGCTCCGGCCACTCTGGGCCTTCAGCTCGCAAAGGCAGAGAAGAGACGAGGAGGCCTTGGATACATTGTCCATCCTCCTTCCTTACCCTGAAGAGATTAGGGAAGGCTGGAGGGCACTCCTGCAAACAAGGCAGGTACTTCCAGCCCACATGCAGGCTCAGGCTTGGGCAGCCTGGGCAGGAAAGTCCCTGGTTCCTGTTGTTGCTAGATCTTGACGTGTGAGAAGACTGATACAGGACATGCCTCCCTCACTCTGCTCCTTAGCCCTGTGAGATCACTGCCCAGGACATAGCAGGCAAGGCAAACAGCCGGTGCCAACTGTTCCCAGTGGCTCAGAGTGGAGACATCATCGGCAACCGTCAGAATGTCTTCTCACCCAAGCCTGCCCCCGCCAGCAGGTGCGGCCCATTAGGGTCGGTGTCGGTGCCACTTTAGAGGCTCGGCAGGAAGGGGGAGGCTCACAGTACGGTTCCCTCTTGCCACTGCAGGTCTGTCTGCGGAGGAATGGGAATGATGGAGCCTCGAGGGCCAGAGGGATCCTCCTCCCATTTCCAACCCCAGGAACAGGCACCCCGCCCTCCCCCACAGGGCTTCCCCAGACTAACAGTGAGCTCTTTTGTTCCTCTCCCTGGAGAGGCCGTAAAAGACACCACAGAGGTCTGGTGTCCAGGGACTCTGCTTTTCCAGCTCAGCACTTCTACTATGTAAAAATGGTCTCCAGCCAAGATAGCGCTCTTCACGGGAAACTGGGCCTGGGGAGTCCCCTGGCCTTATCATGGGCCCCGGTGAGAGCTGACAGCACTCCAGACCTAAGAGGCCACACGGCTCTGTAAACAAAACCATACGTATTGCCAAAACTCCTCAGGAAGACTCTCATTATATACGGAGAGCACTCGGGAAGACGGCAGTTTCAATAAGTCTGTCCTTTATTTCACTGATGGGGGCACACACACACATACACACACACACACACACACACACACAGTTTATGGACAATGGACCTGCTAGCTGACCACATTTCCTCTTTGCTTTGGCCACTAGGAAGCTCAGAAGAAATTTATGATCCACCTCTAGCAAGCACATAGACTCACATGTTATGGGCAGGTGTGCAGATTTCACTGTGGCATCTAAGCATTTCCCTTCCTCTACTCTCCCTTTCTCACATGCTTTCGATCACTCATATGCTGGTATTAGATGAGTTTTAAGAAGCCACTTCAAATCCTGTGTCCAGGGAGATAAACTAAAATATATATTTCAAACCAGGCTATCTGGGCCACTTATTTTTCCATAGGGACTCTTTTTTTAAAAAGAGATTTTACTTATTTATTTTTAGAGAGAATGGAAGGAAGGGAAAAAGAGAGGGAGAGAGCCCTGACGGGTGTGGCTCAGTGGATTAAGCACTGGCTTGCAAGTAAAAAGGTCACAGGTTTGATTCCCAGTCAGGGCACAAGCCTGGGTTGTGGTCCAGGTTCCCCAGTAGGGGGCGTGAGAGAGGCAGCCAATCGTATCTCTCACACATTGATGTTTCTCTCCTTCTCTTTCTCCCTTCCCCTCTCTCTATAAAGTAAATAAATAAAATCTTAAAAAAAAAAAAAAAGAGAGAGAGAGAGAAACATCGATCGGCTGCCTGACATATGGGCCCTGACAGGGGATAAACCCACAACCCAGGCATGTGCCCTGACCAGGGATCGAACCAGCGACCTTTTGTGTTGCAGGAGGACGAGGGCTCCCTAGGGACTGTTGACAGAGTGGAAGATGACGGGCACTCACCCTGCATGCATGAAGATGTACGTCAAGTAGCGCCAGGCCTGCGCGCGGAGCTGCGGGTGGTAAACCAGCGAGTTCTGCAGGTAGCGCGGATGGGTCACCTGCAGCACAAACTGATCCAGCAACACTCCGTTGTAGAGGAAAAAAGCGACCTGGATGGAAGCACAGGACGGAGAAGGCCTGTCACTAAGTGCAAAACTACACAGGGACCCTCTCCTGTTAACAGTCGGATCCTTCCTGGGAGTTGTCTTCTTTCCTTCTCAGAGAACGAGGGACACCCCTGAGGCCAGCGCTTGGCCCAGCTTCAACCATCTCTACCCACTCCTGTCTGAGTGTTTTGTGTTGGAGGTGTTCACAACATGGTCCCATGATCCCTGCCCACACTTCCTTGGTGCTAGGCAGGAAGGGGTTGGAGAATTTTAAACTTTAATTCCAATAATAATTCACATACTCATTCGGGGGATAAGGCAACTCCACATAAGTTGGTTTTTTAGAAACTTACAGGTAAAATACATGCAGAATACAATTTACCATCTGAATCAGTTTTGAGCATACAGCTCAGTGGCATTCAGTACGTTCACACTGTTCGGCAACCAGCACCACCCCCCACCCACGGAAGTCTTTCCATCCTGCAAAACTGAAGGTCTGTGCCCATTAAACATTAGCTTACCATTCTCTCCCCCCCCCACCCCCACCCAGTCTCTGGCAACTACCACTCTGCTTTCAGCCTATGGATCTGGCTACTCTAGGTGCCTCGACTGGCTTGTTTCACTTAGCGTAATGTCGTCAAGGTCCATCTGTGTTGGGGATTAGGCCAAAATCTCCTTCCTTTTTTAAGGATGAATTATCTATATAAACCGCATTTTGCCTATCATTCTTCTGCTGATGAATTCTTGGGTTGCTTCCACATGTTAACAACTGTAATTCCTTTTTGAACATGGGTGTACAAGTATCCCTCAGAGTCCCTGCTTTCAATTATGTGGGGAACACACACAGAAGTGGAGCCGCTGGATCATGTGGGAATTCTGTGTCTAATGTTCTCAGTAACCACCGTACTGTTTCCTGCAGTGGCCGCACCGTTTTAATGCCCCCACCGGCAGTCCACAAAGACCCCACCTTCTTTACATCCTCTCCAATGCCCCACCTAGGTAGACTTTGCAAATGACTGACCTACTTATTTAAGCATTAAGCCCTAAAAGGGAATTCTACTAATTTTTTTTTCTGGAATGCTTTCTAATATGCGTCATTCATGCCCCTGTGTTCTTAATCAGGGTATGTGCATAACCTTTTAAGGGTGCCTCTGGTACCGGTCTAGGTTATAGAACTGATGTCTTCTTCAGCAACTGATGGTGTTTCCCTCCTACACTAAATGGTTTCAAATTTTTGTTTCTTTAAGACTCGGGTCTATTTTTAAATTTTGTTTTGTCCTCTCCTAAGGTTCTTACTTCTCCTTCTTTTTTTAAAAGATTTATTTATTTTTAGAGGAGAAGGGAGGGAGAAAGAGGGAGAGAAACATCAATGTGTGGTTGCCTCTCGTGCGCCCCCTTACTGGGGACCTGGCCCATAACTCAGGCGTGTGCCCTGACTGGGAGTCGAACCAGTAACGCTTTGAGTTCGCAGGCCAGCACTCAATCCACTGAGCCACACCAGCCAGCACCAGGTTCTTATTTCTTATTGCTGGCTAATAGTGAATCCTTTCTAGTTTCTCTCTGTTAATGGACTCAGAAAACCAGGTTTCTAGAACCGTATGTAAAATAAAAGCCCTAAGCTTTTGTGAAAGGGCTTTGAAATAGTTATTTCAACATTTTCTTCTAGATTGGTGGTTTGGGTTTACAACGCTGAGAGTTATGGGAATTTAAAACCAATCTGGACACAGAATCTGGTTTTTCTGGATAACCTTGGACAAATTATTTGAATTCTCTGGTTCTTGATTTCCTGATTTGGAAATGGGGATATGAATGTCCACGCTTCCAGGGAGGGTCATGAGGTTTGAAAGAGATTAAATGCACGAAGACGGCCGGGCGCCAGGCATGCGACGCGTGAAGGCAGCTGTAATTAGTGTCGAGTTAAGGCTGCCTGGGCTCAGCCGGGACTGGCTCAGGCCTCCCAGCTGCTGGGCTCTCCTGGGCTCTCCGGGGAACCGTCCTGTCCACCTAATAGGATGCGGGTGGCCTGGCAACAAATACAGCTTCCAAGGCGGCTTGTTATTATTGGTCCTCAGATAGAAGTTAATAAATAGACCAACACAGTAAGCATTTGCAGAAGGAGTCCAAGAATATCTCAGAAAAATCGCAACTGCAACGTGTGCATGGATGAAGCCTTAACGGCAGAGGCGCTCTGGCCTGCAGACCAGCTATTCTGATTTGTGGGGGGGAAAAAGGAGAATGCCATGAGGCTTAACGACCCTGCCGTTTGATTAGGAACTTTACAGGAACATGTGCAGGGGTGGTAATTAGGCCTGTGGCTCTGGAAGAGAAACAGCGGAGATTATAAAACACCAAAGGGATGCGGAGCGTCCATTTGGGAGCTGGCGTTGGGGGCCCCACAGGTTCTTAGGTTGAACCGCCAAAAGAATTCAGAGTTCCTCACACATGGGCACTGAGTCAGAAAGGGGTCCCTTTGGGTTCTGTTGCAGAAGCAGGAGACTTTTAGAATAGCAGTGGGTCTGGATGATCCCCTAAGGGGAGAACATTCTTTCAAAATATGTGAAGGCCACCTTTACCTGTTCATAGACATGCTGTCGTGTGTGTGTGTGTGTGTGTGTGTGTGATGCTTTTGCATTCCATTCCCTGGCTCAGGAGGAGGCCTATGGGAGAAGGGGCACAGGCCTGCTCACTCCTGCTTCACAGGTGGACGGAGGCCCAGGGCAGCGAATGACTGGTCCACACGACTCACTGGGGGAGGAGCTAAAACAAATGGGCTTTAATGGGTCAGCCTGACTAAATCAGTGAACTTGCTGCACTGCTTTTGTTGCATTTGTTTGGGTGGGGCAGTCACGGGGGGGGGGGGGGGGGGGGGGGGGGGGGGGGGGGGGGGGGGGGGGGGGGGGGGGGGGTTGGCTGCAGTGAACTCTGTTGGAGGTAATAACCTCACAACACTGCAATGCCAGCGGCTGTTGGCTCCTCAACCACCGCCTTTTGGGGGAGAAGATGCTGCCCTCCCCTTGTAATCTCAGCCAGCCTCCTGGCCCCCGCTCTGTCAAGGCTGAGCAGCCCCTTCCCCACCCTCGTCCTTGCCTCCAGCAGTGTGACTGTGATCATGAACCAGGGCGGGGGGCAGCAGGTGTAACTGTCGTAGTACCACTTCCGGTCAATCTCCCGAGGCAGGGTCTCATAGGCCACGTGGCGGATCAGTCGCTGCGAGAGGTTCAGCCCTTGCTCCTCCAGCAGTGCCTTACTGCAGAGCCTGCGGTTCCCCTGCAGGATGGCCTGGCGGAAGCTATTGGACCGCTTGTTGCTCATCTGCAGAGGAAACGGGTAGAGGACAGGGTTAGGGCCAGGCTCTCAGGGGAGGGATCCCCAAACCTTTTCCCAGCCAGCACAGTCCTTAGACCAGCCGGGCCTAATCTCACCTTTCCCGTTCTTCTGCAATACTTCACAGGAAGCAATATTCACTGAGCTCTTACGTGTCCGGGACTGTTCCAAGCACTTCCCGTGCTGGTTCATTTGGTGCAACTGGTCTACATGAGGACTATGAATATCCCTATTCTGCTAGATGTGGAAACCACGGCACAGAGAGTTTTAAGAGCCCATCAAGTTCAAACTTAATAAGGCTCCTAGGCCTGTGTTCATATATTCACTAACCTTTCCTTCCTTCCATCCACTCATCTGCCTCACCCATCCATCACAATTTCCTGAGCAACTACTAAGTGTCAGGGATGTTGCCAGACACAGGGGACATAGTGGGCTTGAGACAGATGAGTAAGCAGCAATTAGGGTTCAGAGTCAAGGCTGCTGCAGGAGCACACAGGAGGGTGCCCAGCCTGGTCTAAGGTGGTCAGGGAGGGCTTCCTGGAGGAGGTGAAATATGAGTGAGAACTGTAGGACTTGGCATCCTCATAAACACTAGCTTGGGAATAGGTGGGCAGCCCTTGATGACTTCCTCAGAACCAGAACCCGAAGTTGTGCCTGTGGAAGGCCCCCATTACTGAGTACCTTCAAGAGAACCCAGCCTAAGGCCTGACCATGTCCTTGGCAGCCTGAGGCTGCCTAACTCCGGGGAGCCCTGGCTGCCTGGTCCAGCCGTCAGCCTGGCTCCCAGAGAACAGAGGCAGCCTCGCTACTTCCAGCCGCTTCCCACCTGCCGTCCGCAACCACATCCTCGACCCTGATTATGGGAGGGTGTCCTAGAGACATGGTCCTCCCAGCCCCGGAGCCCACAATGCTGCCTGGGTGGCTGTTCCACGTACCTAGGGTGGGGATGAGCAACATATTCCTGGGACTGTGGGCCCAGCAGTGGACATGAGGCTAAACTTGGAGGCAGGTGTCCAGAGAAGGCTGGCCAGGTGAACCGGGCCAGGCCAAGGCACAGGGGTTTGAAGCCCTATTTGGGGAAAGCAGCTGGGGCAGACCTGCCTTCACACCAGACCAGCAGAAGGTGCCTCCCTCTGTCTGCAGTGTCCTTTCCCCCTCCGAGGGGTTCTGCTGTGTCTCATCTTTAAAGTCCGCCTTAAAGCCCCAACATCCTTTCTCAGATGAAGCCGTTCCAAAGACTCCCTATTCTCACCCCCTCTGCATCTACAAAGCTTGGGCCTGGTTCCTTTCAGTGGTTCGGGGGTCCTGTAAACCCAGGCAGGGCTGGGGCTCCATGTACACTGCAAGCCAAGACGGGGTCACATTGGGAAGGATTTTGTAGCCACTCTTACCAGCCTCTCTCCCAATCTCTGAGCGTGCATATGCGCAGGGGCGTGCACCGCACATACACATACCCACAGCCACACCCTGAAGCCCTGTGGTGGGGACGGGCTCAGCAGGAGAACACGAGGAGCATGGTGAGCACACACACACTCCCCACTCACCAGCACCCACGATGCGCCTAGACCTGTGTTGGGCGCGGTAGTAACCACGTCTTGGACCTCACGAAGCTTATAAGGAGAGACCGTGTGTAAGCAGCAGCAAAGGAGGGATCACCTTAGTTACCTGGTGCACAGTGTTATCATCACGTTATGAGGATGGGGACCAGAGCCTGGAGAGAGTACTTTCTCAAGGACCCACAAGGAGTAAAACACAGCGTCAGGATTCAAATCTGGATCTGCCTGACTCTGGAATCCACTCCTGTGCCAATTACATGAGGGACAAGGGATCCTCTTCCTCCAGGTGGCTGCACCCAGTCCAGGCCTTGGTAAACAAAGCCCATGCCAGACTCCAGTCCCAGCCATCACTCTGCCAGGCATCCTTGCGCAGTACACAACCGGCACGCCCACACACGGCGGCCCTGGCCACCCGCCTGCGAAGTAATGTGGTCTGAGCTGGAAGACAGGCCTGGAAGAGCCCTGTGGGGGTTCTGAATGAGGCTGGTCCTCCCTGCTGGGCTGGGGTGAGGAAGGGCTCGCAAAGGATGCAGAGCTTACCTGCTGGAAGAGCACTGTAGACAACAAAATCTTTCAAATACTTCATCTCGTTTAATCCTCACAACAACCCTGAAGAGGGTATCCTTTGACTTCTTTTTACAAATGGGGAAACCAACGCTCAGAGGAGCTTTCCCAGTGAGTGTGGCAAAGGCAGAGCCAGGACAGGGACCAGGTCTGCCTGAACCAGGCCCCGAGTGCTCTGCCCTACCCAGAGCTTCCCTCCCCTGCTGACCCCTCCTTAGTCCTGGTCTCCAGGACAGCCCAGCTCACATGAATCCAGGCAAGAGCTGGCCGCTCCAGCTCAGAACTTATAGAAATCCCAACAGTGACAAGTAACCTGCTGTTGTGAGTTCACACAGAGGACCCCACGGACCACCTTCTGGAGAGAAGCATCTCACGGGCCCAGCCACGCCCTCACTCTGCTCTGGGACTGCAGAGTGTGCACCAAACGTGCTTGAGCTGGGCTGCGAGTGAGCCTGTACAGGCTCAAACCCGAGGCCTGGTCTTTGGTGGCACCGCTGGGCTCTAAGGCACATGGCTCACCTTCACTGCCTGCCCTGTGGATCCTGACTGCCTCCCCCCACCCCCATAGCTCAGCTCTGGAAGGTCTGCTCCCTGGGTCCTCTCTGAACAGCAGCAGAATCCACCACTGCTCCCTGCACTCATGTTCATCTCCAGGCAAAGGCAGGCCCTCAGCCAAGAGGCAATTAAAATAAGTCCAAAATCTGGGCATCCGCATCAGAGAGCTCAGCTGGCACAGTGACAGGTGTGAGTGGTACTGACACCAGTGAACTTCACACTGGTCATTTCACCCTCGCCCCCCCCCCCCATGAGTGACAGGAGAGAGGTGACTGTCTCCATTTCAATAGGGAAACCAGGTGCAGGCTCCAGCCTTGTATTCACCCCCTTGTTTCACACGGTTCACACGGCCGCTACTGACATCCCAGCCATTTTATGGCAGGTGAAATGCTTCCTGCTTAACCCCACTGAACCCCATTCCAATCTCACCCCAGTAAAAACACAGCAGTAACCCCCAGTGGGACACTCTAAGACACCAGACTGTGGGCAGGATCCACGGGCTTCCTGTCTCTGTCCAACAACCCAGGACATCGGCCAGCAGGACTGATGAGCTCTGGCCTTAACCTGTGTGCCTCATTGTTCCTAGAGAGGTCTGGCCTGGTCCTCCCCACACCTACGCCCAGGTCCTCTCCTGCCAGTGATAACCTCCCACCTCCCGTTCCCAGCCCTTTGTTTCGGTGGAACTGACCCTACTTTCGGCTCCAGAGGTGGGCACGGATTGCTTTGAGGCAGTGAACACACCGCAGCTGACCCAGTCTGGGCCAGTGGGACAGAGGAAACCCTTTGTGTGGGGGCTACCACAAGAAGAGCTCCTCTCTCCTCCTGATGCTGAGGCCTGGGGGTGTGAGGGCTGGAACAGCTGCAGCCACTTTGCTGCCACACTGGGAGGGTCTGGAATTGCTAGGGGCTTCTCAGAGTGTGGGCGGACACTGCGGAAGGCAGAACCGAGAGACAAAGAGAAACTGGGTCCTTGGCGATACCATGCTGAAGCCTGGATTTTTCAATGCTGTGGGCCAACAGAGCCCTTTAATTGTCTGAAAGTTCTCAAAGCCACAACCCTCGCCCCACACGGGCCCCTCCCAGCAGCAAGGGCCCCAGAGCACTCACCAGGTTGACGAAATCCTGGTAGCAGATCTGCCCGTCCGCGTGGCTGTCGGCCAGAGCCAGGAGCACCTCCCTTTTGTGCGGGTCCAGCTTGGAGCTGTGGCTCTCCAGGAGGCTGCGAAATGTGCCTGTGCTGATGTGGCCTGTGCTCCCAGGGTCACACTGAGGGAGCAGCACAGACAGGCAGGGGCGTCGGTGGGGCTCTGCTCCCTCTCAGCCCTGGCGCAGCTGCCCTGCCTCCATCGCCACTCACCAGCTCCTGTCCCCAGCCCTCTGCCAACAGAGGCCCGGGCGATGCCTGGGGTGTTTCCAAGGCCCCCATGGGAAACGTCCAAACAGAGCTTGGACAAGCACTGAAAATCCTAGAAGGCCCTGGAGACTTTCGAGATCACCTCATCTACCCGTCTGGTGTGTGGGTAAGGAACCTGAGACTCGGAGAGGTTAGACTCCCTCCTCTGCACCCTTACTCCTGACTCCAGACACAGGAGAGCAGAAATGAACAGGCAACGAGCAGAGGAGGATGAGGGGCTTCTGCGGCCTGGGCCAGGGAAACTCCAGGGGCAATGCTCGGGCCTGGGGAGCAGGGAGCGTGGCCGAGCCCGTCCTACAGCCCCACAGCCCTGCACGCAGGGCAGGGCAGGGCTCCCCAAAGGCACCTGCTCTGTGTTGTCTGTTTGTGGGCATCGCCCTCTTACCCTGTGCACGTGTGGGCCCCTCTGCCTAGCGTTCCCTTCTCTCTCATCTGCCTGGGAGACCCTGATTCACCCTCCCCGGCTCTGCGGATGTCCCTGGCTCTGGGAGGGCTCCCCTCAGTCATGGTCTGCACCCTGTGCAGGCCTCCAGCCCTGCCCCTGCCCTGACCCCTCAGTGTCCACTTGCGACTCCTCACTGGGCTGCCGGTTCCTCGAAGGAAGCATCACAACGCATCCCTGGTGCTTAGCACAGAGCCCGGCATAACCAGCACTGTACAACCAGTAAAGATTTGTCAGGTGAATAAGATGTTCAGCCCTGGCTGGCATGGCTCAGTGGACTGAGTGCCAGCCTGTGAATGGAAAGGTTGCAGGTTCGAGTCCCAGTCAGGGCACATGCCTGGGTTGCAGGCCAGGTCCCCAGTTGAGGGTGTGCAAGAGGCAACTGACGGATGTTTCTCTCACACATCAACATTTTTCTCCCTCTCTTTCTCCTTTCTCTAAAAATAAAATAAAATATTTTAAAAAACAGTGGATGTTCGGATGAATAGATGGGTGCTAGTTTTTCAAGGAAAGTCTCATCAGTTCAGCTAGAAAAGGATTTTATTCATCTCTCCCTGAGAAACCCAAAACCCTTCTGTCCTTCTTCCATAGCCCCCCTCTCCTCAAAGAACCCACTCAACGTTCCCCCACAGTGCCCTCCCTGCTAGGCAGAGACGCTGCCCGTCTCCTGTGGGTGCTGAGCGCGTTCCTGTTCACAGGTGCTTCCCTGCCTGAGTTTGCTGCCCCCCGCAAATGCTGCAGTGGGTTGTGAGATTTCAAAAGGTGATCAGACACCGAGATGTCTGTGTGTGTGTGTGTGTGAGTGAGAGAGAGAGAGAGAGAGAGAGAGAGAGAGACACAAGGGAGCCCAGAAGACCAAACCCACGCTTTCCCCTTTTCTAGATAAGGTCAATGAGGACTATTTTAGGAAGGCTGGTTCTGTGTGCAGCATTTCTAAGGCGATCCAGGAGAAACAGCCAAGAGTCACAAGTCAGGGGCTATTCCAGTTCTCCCCAGAACTCAACAAGAGAGGACCTCTCTAAGGAGGCCCACTTAACACTCTGCATGGGGCCCCTCCCTCAACCCCAAACACCAGGTTTCAGGGATGACATCTACGCGGTTCACATGATAGAGGGCTTTGGAAAACTCAGCCACCCTCGCTCCATCGAGGCTTTTCAGAATAGAAATACTTAACACGTGTTGTGTTTTCATGGGGCCAGATACTGTTCTCAGCACTTTATTTTTTTAAGATGTATTTTTTTCAGAGAGGGGAAAGGAGGGAGAAAGAGAGGGAGAGAAACGGTGTGTGGTTGCCTCTCGTGCGCCCCCTACTGGGGACCTGGCCTCGCAACCTGGGCATGTGCCCTGACTGGGAATCGAACCAGCAACCCTTTAATTCGCAGGCTGGCAACTCAACCACTGAGCCACACATTTCTTTGACTTCCTATAACAACCATATGAAGCAGGTCCTATTACTATCCCCATATTACAGATGAGGAAATAGAGGCAACGGGAGATGGGCACAGGGCCAGCAATCAGTCGAGCGAGGGCTCCACACCCAGGCAGCTTCTTGCTGCCTCTCCTCACCACTGACCTTCAGGCCCCAGGGTTGCCCTGCTGCTCAGAAGCAACGTTTAAGGGTCGAACAGATGAGCACTGACCCAGGAGAGGAGGGGGCTCTAGGAGTCTCAAAGGCCCACTCTGCACAGAGATTTTTAAAGAGGGAAGGAGCCTCAAAAAGTAAGTTCTTACCTCATTGTTCAAACGGGAAAGTGAAGCCTGGAGAGGCAGAGTGGCCATGTCAGCAGGGAGGGCTCCTTCTCTGGGGCCTGGGGCCCCTCCCACCCCCCACGGGGGACTCACTGGCCTGGCCATGTTGCACATGGCCCTCGAGCTGGGTGGGCTGATGGGGGATGAGAGTGGGGGTTAAGAAGGAGCCCTGAGTCCTGGGAAAATCCATCCCCCACCCCCAGTAAGCACTGCTGGAGGGCAGTGGTCCCCCTGCACAGCAAGGAGTCCTGCCTCAGTCCAGGGGGAGGAAGCCCATTGGCTTTGCATCTGATGGGAGCAGAGATACCAATCCCCTCTCAGGGGCTGCCTCCAGGCTTGGGGTGGGGGCGGAGGGGCTGAGATCAGGCAAGGGCCCCTCTCCTTCACTTCAGCTCCAGACAAAGAACCACCTGCTCCCCTGCTCCCCCTCCCTGGCTCCCTGCTGTTGTCCTAGTCACAGGGGCTGCCCTATGGCTCCTCAAGCCCCCACCCCCACCATGGCCTGCCAGTCCTGCCCCAAGCACATACAGGCTCCAGACTGGAGAGAATGAGCTGGAATGGGGCCGAGCCTCGCTTCTTTGCCAAAACCCTACCTTTCAGTGCCAGAGCCAGACAGGCCAGACAATGGGGGTCATCGCTACCCTAATAATGAGGCCTCAGGGACAAAGGGGGGGGGACTAGTGGGGAGGGAGAGGCAGGATGGGGCCAGCTGCCTGGGCTCCACAAACATACGCAGGACACCTTCAACACCACCTAGGAGAATGAGGACAAGAGCAGAGGCTGACAGTGGGCGTGGGGCACAGGGGCGGGCAGGAGGCGGAGAGAGGCAGAGAGTGGGAGACCAAGGGGGAGGAGACACAGAGCAAGCCCCAGAGCGGTGCGTATGGCAGGGAGGCAGGACCCACTGCCCCGAGGGAAGCTGAGCGCTCCGAAAGAGGCTGCAAGGAGCAAGTCAAAATCCCAGTCTTGACTCTGCCACTGCCTAGTTTGTGTCGTTTAGGGTGGCCATGCGGAACCACAGTCACCGCATCCATCAAGTAGGGCAGCGTCCCCTCGGGTCGCCACGGGCTGAAGCAAACGCAGGGCGGCAATCTCCAGGGCCCAGGGTCACCCGCCGTTCAGCTCCAACGGCCTCAGCCACAGCACAGCTGGGAGCACCCCTGTGACAGGGGCTTGGCTGGTCCTTGGGGACATACTTCCTTCAAGGTCAGCTATGGGGTACAAGATCCCAATAGCACCGTGGCTTGGAGCTTTTGGGGATACAAAGCTCCTGGAAGCCCCGTGGCCTGGATTTGCCCACTTTCGGCAGTGGGGCGCTCTCAGAGTGAGGTCTGGCTGGGCGGGTTGGAGGCAGCCTGCCCAGGGCTGGTCTGGGGGTGGCAGGGCAGCTGGAGGAGAGAGGCTGTGGATGGGCTGCAGGCAGGGGCCCTGTGGGGAGCCAGGGGTTGAGAGCATCCGAGCAGCTGCCTCCTGAATAGGGCTGAGCACTGCAGAGGGAGGGGGAGGCCAAGTCCACGTTCAGCCTGAGTGAAGGGCACTGGTGGTGGAGGGAGAGACACAAAATGAGGGGCTGTCCCCCACAGCTCCGGCCCACCTGCCTCAGCCTTGAAAAGAGCTTCGAGAGGCTCCATGGAGAGAGGCTCCCAGGGGGCTTTAATCCCACCAGCACCCAGCCCTCTGGCCCCTTAATCCTCTGTATCGCCGGAGATGGGGGCCCCACACCTGGTCAGCCACACACCCCACCCTGGACCCCTTGCTAGCGTATGTATGGCCAAGCCTGGGAAAAGGACCCATCAAATCCTTTCTGTATTGTTGCCACTTGGGTCCTTTCCACTCTCTGGGGCAAGGAGCAGGGAGAGTTCCAGAAGGAACCCCCCCCTCCAGTGCTGTGCCACCCTGGGCAGATCATTCGGCACACAGCCTCCGTTTATCCATCAATCACATGGCAGGAACCTTCCCTCTCCAGGGCAGTGGGGAGGTCCACAGGGAGACTCACCCCACCCTTGAGCCCACAGGCACAGCATGTGCGGGTGGGGGATGGAGAAGGAGAAAGAGAAAGCCCAACCTGCACAGCCCATGGGGGCAGCTGATCTACTCTGTACCAGTCAAAGGGTGAAGGGACATTCAGAATCAGGATGAGGCGGCTCTACATGGGGGGGTACAGGTGTGGGGAGTGAGGTCTGTGCTGTCACCTAGTGACCCCAGGGAGAGGGGCGGCAGGTCAGGGAATCAACCCACGGTCCAGGAGAGCTGAAAGGAACCACCCTATACGTGAGATCTGCACAAACGACATTTCCAGGGCAACTACCTGTCTGGTCCTGGCTCCCAGGAGGCCCCTCTCCCTACCCCTGGCCTAGAGAGGTTTTCAAACCCCTCTGCAGAGTCCCAGGGGCTGTGATAGGCCCTCGAGGCACCGTGGAGGGGAGCAGGGATTCCAAGCACCCCCCCTCCCCGCCCCCGGCCAGAGCGGCCTCGCTCTGAGTTGTTCAGGGCATTGGCCTTCTGCATCCTGCCTGGTTGAACAGTGCAGTAGGAGCCGTGTCTGCGGAAGGTCTGCTGGGTAACAGGCGCTGCCCCATCGAAGCCTCCTCACCCTGTACCCTGGCTTGCCTGGGGCGGTCCTGGTTTGTACCCATCATGTGAGCATGGCCGTGACAGGGCTCCTTCACTCTCACAACAGCCCCAAGTTCGATGATAGATTATATCACCCCCACCCCCATTTAAACCTCACAACAAAAAAACAAAAACAAAAAAAACACCTCACAACAACCCTATGAGGTGAATGCTGTTATGAGCCCCATTTTGCAGGGGGAGAAAAACGGGGCACGGAGAGCTGCCTTGGCCAAGTCCAAACAGCTGGTAACGGGCGCGGAGGTCCAGAGGCTGCGCTCTGCCATCGGCTAAGGAATTTGGGAGACCCCAGTTCAACCCTCTAATTCGTTCATTTACCAGGTATTTGCTGAGGACTGACTGCGTGCCAGGCATCACACTCATTCTATCGCTGGGAAGACAAGTGGAGAGATCAAAAGAAACTAGCCCAAGGTCACAAATCGAGAGAGTGGTCAAAGTTCAGAGACAGCTCAGGGCTGCTCCTTGGGAGGAGGCACAGCCTCGCCCTCCCTTGTTTCTCTCTGTCCTGCACAGGTGCATGAAATGCAACTGGTCCAGGGCTTCCCCGTGTGCATTTTGCAGAACACCAGGCCCACGATGGTGCATGAAATCACGGTTCTGGAATCCCCTAAGTCTGGGAAACCCTCTTGGAAGGGCATAATGCAGAAAACCAAATCAAGAGCTCTGTAAGGTTTTACAGTGGAGAAACCTGTCTGGTTTTGCTCAGCCAGCCAGCATTTCCCAAACTTTGGGGAAAAATACCACAGTACTTTTTCCATAGCAACACTCCATGGGATACTCTTTAGGAAAAAAATGCATGTGTCCGTAGTTGAGGCATTTTTTCCCCCTTTGTGACACTGGGCCCCTCTGCTGGTGGTCCCACACCAGCCTCTTGCCTCCATCTCGTGAGGGCACAGGCCCCCAAGGCAGCTGACACTCTGCAGTCCTCCAGTGGTTAGAAGTCCCCGGATCTCGGCCCCAGCCAGAGCGTGGGGGCAAGGCCAGGCCCCCCGGGGAGGCGGCTGAGCTGGGCTCTCTGAGAACAGCCCTGCTTGAGCTGGGATGTGCCGGCTCAGCACCCAGGACAGTGGCACCCCTTCTCCCTCCCGCCGCAGGGCAGCGAGCCAGGCCGAGGCTTCCGAATTCTCCCAGCCGCAGAGAAGCGGAAGAGAAAGAAAGGAGCACATCTGTTTTATGCCCATCCCATGTGTGTGATCTGCACAAACGGCATTTCCAGGACCACTGCACATCTGGTCCCGGCTCCCAGCACTTGAATCCCCTTCTCTCTCCCAGGAGAACCCTCCCCCTCTCCCTGATCCACAGGGGCCCTGGATCTCATTGAGGGGTGTGGGCCCTTTCAAGGGTCCCAAAGGCAGCACCTGTGGTGCCCTCATGGTGAATGACTCTCAGGTCTGGAAGGTTGGGACCTGGAACCGAAGGAAGGCTTCCATCCCCAGTCACTGTCTCTTCCTTGTCCACCAGGACAGGATGAGCCCTAGGTGATGATCACAGGGCCTGTGTGCTAGGACAGGGGAAGGTACAGGCAGCTGCCCCTCCCCAGCTGGGGGGGCAGTGTTTACCAAGGCTCCTGGGCTGGCTCCTTGCATCGTTACCTGGCCTCTGGGCAGAGCAGAGTTAAGGAGGCTGCAGTGGGGGCGGGATTATGGCTCAGCAGGACTGCCCCACCCAACAGCCAGAGCCCTTCACCACGGATATTTACAGCCCCATAAATTAGGTCCAGGCCTGCAGCTGCCGAGGTCAGGAGGCAGGCTTATGGGAGTAGCAGCTTTCCCTTCCAGTTCTCCTTCCTTACCGATGAGGACGAGAATTTGCCCCATTGAGAGAACCACTGCCCACCATTCCCCTGACTTTCCCTGATTCTGAAATACTGATTTTCACAAGTATTTTATTCCTTCTAACACCAATCCTAGAGTAAGTGTGATTAGTCCCATTTAACAGATACACAAACCGAGGTGCACAGAGATGAACGGCTTGCCCAAAAGCACTCCCGGTGAGTAGAATGAGGCACCGTCTAGCCTGCTCCAAGCTGGAGCTGGGAGTGAATTTTCCAAGACCTCAAGCCTCCCTAGGAAGAAGAGAGACCACTTCCTCAAAGCCAGATTCGGACCCCTCCTGTCCTTGGGTCTCCCCACATAGGGCACGTGGGGCCCTTGAGCTCTCCTGAGACTCGGCCAGGCCAGGCCAGGCCCGGCCCCTGACAGCTGGTGAAGCTCAGGTGATTCCAGGATCCCCAGCTCTGCTATCTCTGTTCTTTCAGGTGCCACATCAGGGGTCTGGGGGAGGCTGCGCGCCCTCTCCAGGGGCCTCTCCCAGACAGGGGGCAAGCCAGAACACCCTTCCTCACAAGGAGAAGCAGGCATCCTGACCTGAATTCAGGCTGAACAGCTGGACAATCAGCATGTTTCCAGAAAGCCAGCCCTCTCTCAACAGCTGGCCGTGAGGGAAGGAAGAGCTCTCAGCCGTCCCCTGGAACACAGGAAGCTGGGTGGGGCCACCTCTGTCCACCAGGCTGCACCCCTCCAGCGGAGAGGGAACCTCCTGGAAGACCCTGCTCCTCCTCTTTCAGAGCTGCCCTGCCCCCCACCAGGAAAGCTGTGGAGGTTCACAGACTCTGAGTTGGCAGCTGGAGGCTGTGACTAAAAGCCGGGTCCCTTGGGTCCCTAAGAGCAGGCATAATAATGCCCATGCCGACTCATCCGCTGTCACA
The DNA here is from genome assembly GCA_007922815.1 of Macrotus californicus. Lineage (NCBI taxonomy): Eukaryota > Metazoa > Chordata > Mammalia > Chiroptera > Phyllostomidae > Macrotus > Macrotus californicus. The sequence continues at coordinate 67,136 of VMDR010001180.1, forward strand.
GGTCACAGCTGTCACAGCTGCCTGGGGACCAAAGCCGAGTCACAGCCATAATGCAGGAGTCCCAGGGGAGCAGCAGGCAGGGAGAGGTGGGAGTGGGTGTGAGCAGGGAGGGGGGGCTTACATCTGCCCATCCCTCCCCTTCAGCCTAAACCGACTTCCTCCTGCTCCTCCTTGGAAGCTGCCAAAGGGTCCCTCTGGTGCCCCAGAAAGGAGAGTGCTGAGGGAATCCAGGGAGGAGGGACAGGGAGGCAGACCCCTGACTAGAAGCAGGCTGGGCAGGACAAGGGTCACCAAACTCCTTCCCTTCCCGTGGCCCCTGGGAAGTCACCCAGAAGTCCTGTTCACAGACAATCCCCCCCCCCCCCCACACACACATAACCCCTGTCTTCAGAGAGTCCTCATTTGCTTTGTATCTTTGGGCAAGCCCCCCCTCCTTGGGCCTCAGTTTCCTCCTATGTGAAGGGGACAGACCCACTTGCCTCAGAAGGCTATTGAGATTAAAACAATACAAGCGCATATGTAAACATCCAACGTTCCCTCTCTCAAAAAAATGTTTCCGATGCTAACCTGTGCCTTGCTTCAAAAGAGCTGGTGGGAGGGGCATGTACAGGGAGGGGGTCTGTTGTTACCACCAGAGCTTCACAGCTCAGGGTACCCACTGACTCATTTCCATAACACAGGAGTGTGCCCTGGGCCTAGCCTTCTTGCCCTTTACCCTCAGCCTGCAGGGGAATAAGCCAGTGGGCATCAGCACTCTCTCAGGCAGCCTCTGTCCAAAAACGTCTCTCCTTTCCCTCTGGAAAGTTCAGGGGAATGTGGTTTTCCAGCTCCTGCCCTGAAGAAGTCAGCTCAATAGGGGAGAAAGAACCCCAGATCTGGACACTTCGATTCAGGACCTAGAACTAGTACACGTCAGAGGCTATTTTGAAATGGGTTAGTTTCTTTACGTTTCAGGAAAAAGAAAACCACCATCCTTACCACGTAGTGCTACGTCTGCTTTGCCAAGTGCAACACCACCCCGTCTCACCAGCTCATGTTATTCTGGGCAGCTGACACATGTGGAAACCGAAACAGGCTTGCAGAGGTGGCCTGGCTTGCCCACGGTCACACGGCTAGGAGGTGCACTGGGATTGGAGCCAGATGTGTGTCCTGTCTCCTGCCTGAGTCACTCATGGTGCCAAGTAAAGGAATGGATGTCTGCAAGGTCTGGTGCGGGGAACACAGGTCAGAGCAGGGCCAGAGCGGGCGCTAGTCCCAGCTCTGGCACGACTGCACCAGTGAGAGCATCGGACAAGATGCTTCTGCAGACCTTCTCGTAATCTGTGGTGCTTGAGGTGGCAGCAGCCCCAGAGGGGCCGACATGAGTGAGGCAGCCCCATGGTTGGGGTCTGCTCCTGGAGGAGATTTTAATCCGAGACAGCTCGTGAGGGGCTGTAGTTCGACTTGTTCATTTGAGTGTGTGTGTACCTGTGATGTGTCAGGCAGCCAGGCACCGCCAGACAGCACATGGTCTCAGATCCCTTGGCCCCACTGCTCAACTGCTATCAAATGCACTTCTGGGAGTGGTCAGGAGTAAAAAGCGTTAATTCAGAATGAGTGACAGGGCCACTGGGGTAGGGAAGTTGGCTTTGTGGTGGAGGGAGGTCACAGCCTCCAGAGCCCTGAGAAGAGGGTTGGGAGTACAGGGCCCAAACCAGGGCTCCAGTCAAGGCCACAGCTTTGTCCCTCTCTGGGAACCCATCTCTGCTGCTAACTGTGTGTTCTGGGGGCTGTCGCCAATGCCCCTGTCCCTGGGACAGGGGTTTTCTCCGTGGCTCCTCACTAATCCATGCAGCAGCCTCGCCTGAACCTCTTTTCAGCAACCAGAACCCCCTTAAGCCACAGAAGGGCTGCAAATGAGGTGGGCTTCAGGGTCAGGCCAGGGAAAGACTCCCAGGCTGGAGGGAAGGGAGCCGGGCGGGGGAGACAGTAGAGCAAGCAGGAAAATCCTCTGGGCTCAGAAGCAGCTCTATCCAGGAGCCTGGACTGGGAAGGAGCTGGTTTGGAGAGGCTGCCGCCTTTCCTGGGAGGGCCTGGATCTTTGAAGCAGCCCTGTGCTTCTTCCCAGCAAATTCTGATTCCCAGTCCAGAGACAGCTGGCGAACGGCCACTGCTTATCAGACACTGCGAAGACAGCTTCTGCTCCCTTTCAGTTCCCACAGTCACCCCTGGAGTTAAAGACGATCGCCTCCTTTTAAAGAGGAAGAAACTGGGGCTCAGAGAGTTAATGTCATTTGCCTCCATCACAAAATCAGTAAGGGTGAACCCAGGCCTATGGGACCCCAAATTCAGGGTCCTCCCCCTGGCAACCCACCTTAGCGGTGCCGTGCCCTGGTCGCTGCGCATTCGGGTTTCACAGTGACAATTTAACGGATTACAGTTAAGACCTGCCTACTTTCCTTCTGGGAGATCAGTCGAGTTGGAGGTCTTTTGAGGGGGGGGGGGGGGGAGTCTGGGAAATGCCTGCTCCCCACGGGATGGGAAAAAGGGAAACACAGTCAAGTTGCTTTCAATTCTTCCTTTCCCCTCTTGCTTGTTTGAACTTGAAAGCAATTGTGCTGTGTAAATTAACAGAATTCCGCTCCAAACCCAAAAGGTCATTAAACATTACCTCACTAAACATTTGCTGATCTTGAAGGCATTTTTGAGGGTGAACCTGGAAATGGTTTTTCAACCCCAGAATTCCTTTATGGGTTAACTAGGCTCGGGTCCCACATGTGCCACTGACCCACTATCTGACCTTGGATCCTTGAGGGCACCTCCCTGGAGCTCAGGAAGGGGCTGCAAGTGAGCCTATCAAAGCATAACCGTAAAAACAGGGGCTTGTGGGGAAGCTGCAGAACAAGAATAAAGCCACAGCCGAAAGGTACATTCCCTGAGCAAAACTGTAGCTATCAGTGGACGACATCAGAAAGCTAAAATATTTATAGATATAAAATATAAAAATAACATACACACCTATAAATATTTACCAAATGAAAACATTTCTCAAACAACGTATAAAGGAAGTGTTTCTTAATAAGTGATGCTGGTGTAACTGGGTAGGAATAAGATCTGGATTGAGTAAAGGGTTAGATAGTTTTTTTTTTCCCCTATGATTTAATAGAAAAAGTAGTAGGCAATAGAAGCATATATTTATGAAATCTAAAAAGAGATGAAAACTGTCTCAGGCCCAAACCAATAGAAGGAATCGTGAAGGAAAAGCCCAACAGGTTCAACTATAGAAAAAAATAAGACATTTTACCATGATAGTACATTATAACAACAGAATAACATTTATGGTAACTTTAAAATCTAGTGTTTAGGAAAACCATTAAGACCTCAAGGATATGAAAAGACAATTCCTTCCAGCAGAACTTAAAATAGGAAATAAAAACATGAAACATGGGCCCTAGCTGGGTAGCTCAGTTGGTGAGAGCATTGTCCCCCTACGCCAAGGTTGCAGGTTCAATCCCCAGTCAGGGCGCATGCAAGAATCAACCAATGAATGCACCAATAAGTGGAACAACAAAACTGATGTCTCTCTTTCCTCTCCTTCCTCCCACAAACCCATGGGGTGGGGTGGCGGGGGACAGGAGCGGTGATCTCAGGTTTCCTGACCGCTGTAACTTCTGGGATCTGTGGGGAAGACTGAGGGGGGTGAGGATGACATTGGTACACCTGCTGGAGCAGGCCAGACAAATGCCCAGAAAGTCAATGGGGAGCAGCCAGATAAACCCCCAAGGGACTGGGGTCACCTGCTTCCTTCACCTCCCAACTCCACAAAGGGCATTCTGGCCCTTTAGTTGAGGGGTAACCACAGAAGGCCCAAACTTATGGCTTCCAGCCTTTGGGGTCCAATTAGCTTCATGCTGCGTCAAAGCTGTTCTATGTGCTGCAGAACTAGACAGCATGGAGAAACTGGTCCAGTTCCATCCCTAACACCTGGAAAAAGGTCCATCCTAGCAGATGCCAGTTTGAAACAAGCCGACCACTGGTACTCCCTTGATCCAGGAGGAGAGGACTGACTGAGGCCAGACTTCTATCCCGATGACCTCTGGGAAATGAAGTCCAGGGCCTGCTGGCAATCCCCAGCCCAGTGTTCCTTCCTAATAAGTTCAACATCACCCAATCCTACCTTTATGCAGGACCAGAGGAACATGTGTCCATTTGTGAAGCTTCATACCTACTCTTCATCTAGCCCTAATGGGAATGGTCCAGGGCTGGCTTCACAGAGCAGCAGGATGAGCACAGAGGGACTGGATATATGCCAGGGGCCACGCCCTGCTCCCTCAACACAAAGCACCGATAGGAAGGAACGTGACAAAAATGGGCTTCTAAGGCCACATGAAGGATGCAGAGTAGACAGAACTTGTGAGAAAAAAGTCTTTGTTCAGAGAAAGTTTGGAGAGTTCCTCTCCTAGAATGGATTTTGCCTGTCCAGAACGGTTCCTGTGTGGGCCTTCCCAGCGGCAGGGGGACAGTCTATGTTCCACTCAGGACCTCCCTCCAGTGCTAGAAATTGAACTGCAGAGACCACCCATTACTAATATTAGGCACTTCCACATTCGCTCTGCTCCCCTCAGTTCCGAATTCTTCCTACTAGAAGTTTTCCTCCACTCATCCAAATAATTTGTTTTAAGATGTAAACATACACCCAGGGACTGGCAAATGAAATTAATCAAATGAGAAAGACAGACACAGACAGAGAAAAACAGAATGATACACTGTGTTCCAGGTTCTGATTCTAAATCTGACAAAACGTGTGAAGGGCTGGCAGCTTGCTGGTCGGTATCGGTGGCAGCAAGCGGCTCCCGCCTGCCTCAGGGCACCAGGCCAGCAGCTGCTGTACTCCTAGGAGCTGAGGGAGAGTGGGTGGCACTTAGGAGCAGAAGGAGAGATGTGCTGCTACCCGTTGGGACAGGAGCCACTGGACGCTCCCCAAACTGCAGCCAGACCTCGTGTTAACGTGGATGACACCCACGTCCCCACCCCAGGCCCACCATGTCTTTCAGGCTGCAGCTCCATGTCTTCGGTCCCACCTGGGCGTCTGCATTTAGCTGGCTCCTCAAACTGAACTTGACTGAAATTAAAGCTGTCAACCCTGTGCCCGCCCCCCCAACCCTGCCTTTTCCTTTTCCTCCCAAGTGCAGAATCTCAAAGTTATATACTGTATTTTGCTGTGTATAATGTGCACTTTTTGCCCAAAGTTTTGAGGGAAAAACACGGGCACTGTACACGGGTAGCACTAGAACGTGGCTGGGAGCACGTCATGCAGGACAAAGTGCGGCACATGGCTCACCTCACCTGCTCATTCGAGTCAGGTCTTCCAACTCTCTGTCACCGTGTCCCTCTTTCTTTCCATTCTTACTGTCACCTTCCAAGTCAAGGTGCCGTGTCCAGGCACTGCAGCAGATTCCCATTAGTGTCTCTCCTCCCGGCAGCCCACCCACCTCCACCCCACTACCACACAGAATCTTCCCAAAGCGCAGACCGGATCCACACCTGCTTCAAAACAGTCAGGTTTCCCCTGTCTCCAGCAGGACAGAGTCTGTCCGGTCCAAACTACTTTTTCAGCTTTAGCTTCCTCCCAACAAAACATATTCCTCTGACCCGATCAGACTGGTCTCTTAAAGTTGCCCGGTCTTCAAGGCACAATCACTGTACCGCAGGACCACGGTGCTCACTGTCCCCCGGCCCCGGGACATCTCTCTCCCCCTCTCCTTCTGCATCATGGGACAGAGAGGCAGAGGGAGATACACAGCGGGACTCAACACGAGCATTAAGCGGAGAGAGCCACTTCATGGCTGAAGGTCAAACGTCCATCTCGGATTCCAAAGTGGGCACCCCCGACTCCACTCCGTGCCCCACACCTAGACTCTAGTTATCGCAAATAATCACATTCTATTTACCCTACACCCTGCCCTCTGTTCCTGCCAGAAAAATTTGAGTCAGCTTTCAAAGGAGCCCATAATGCAAGTAACCCTCCAAGGATGGTGGAGATTTGACCTCACTGGTGGCCACAGATCTCTGAGAGTGGGGGTAGAGGAGAAGAAGGGATGTTAACCTAAGCCTCTCCCCACCCTCCCCAGGCCTGACTGCGATCCCCTGGCACAGAGACCGTCCCAGACTTTCAGTATGTACAGTCCGGTTTCTCCCTGGTATTAAACCCAGCTCTGATGAAGCAGAGTTTAGACGAGGAGGGAGGGAAGGATGTCTCAGGGGAGTCTCCCCCCTGGAACCTGGAGAGCACCCTGTAGCCCCTCTCAGAGATGCACTAAGCCACACCCCCACCCAACGTCACCGTCACCGTTTCAGGAGTGCAGAGCAGGGAGGCTGGTTTGGGGGAGGGCTGGAAGGAAGAGGGGGGATTTAACTGTTCACATACCTGATCGAACAGGACTTTCCAGTGCTGGCAGAGAGAGAGGCCATGCAGGAGAGGAGGAAGAGGAGAGAAAGAAAGAAATACACACTTATCACCAAGGCTTCCATGGACCCCATTCCTGACATAGCCTCCCAGGTGATCCCCAGGTCCAGGGACCCACGACAAGAGACCAGGGGGAACCTGGGAAGACCTCCCCAGATGTGTCTGTGCTGAGCAAAGGGAGGGAACTCAGGTGGGGAAGGAAGGAGGAATGTCCCTCCTTCCAAGAGAGCCGGGCAGAGGGATGAGCAGAACAGGGGTGAGTCTCAACGACGACTAAATAAAGGCACCCAGCTCTGTCCAAGGGCTTTTAAGAACCTCTAATAACTATAAAGCTTACACCCACTTCTGCTCCGGGGCCAGGGAATGCATACCGGGGTGCCATTCCATCAGACCTGCTGCAGTGGTCTCAACCTGCTGGGGGCCCAGAGACCCCTTACTCAGGAAGACTCACCCTGCACAGACACTAACCTGCTCCCTGCAGTTGGGGAGGAAGGGGCGCCCCCAATGTGCTGAGTCTAAGCAGTGAGGACGGGAGGTTCTACCCCGGCTTTGGGGCCAGAAACAAGCGAGAGGTTTAACTGTGGGAGCCCAAGGGAGGGAAGGTGCTGAGCTGCACCAGAACACATTCAGACTTTCGGTCTTTCGGCGTAGGTTTGGTAGGCTGGGCCGGCGGGGGGAGGGGGACCGGCTTCACTTCCACATTCCCGCCGCGAGCGAGCGACGGAGCAGGGCCGAGTATCTGCCCGATTTCCCTCTCCAAGTGCAGGTTAACCCCGGGAGGGCCGGGCTAGGGAAACTCCAGTTCCCAGGACTCCCCAGTGCCGGCTACGCAGATGCCTTCCAGGACCCATGGGGGAGGCGGGGGACCGGAGCAGCAGATGGCAGGGAAGCCCTCTGGGGCAGCGCTCCCCATCCTCGCCAGGGGGCCGTCTCAGGGACCGACGCGGTCTGGGGCTCCGGAGCCCCCTTGCGGGGGCAAAAACGCTCCCGGCACTCCAGTCCTTCCTCCCGCCGCGTTTGGGGACACCGGCCAGCTGGAATCTCGATCGGTGCCGCCACAGGGCAGGTGCCCGGCAGGAGCTAGTCCGAGAGCGAAGGGGGTCGCCAGACCAGCCCGCGGTGCAGGGCGCCCGGGGAGCCCGCAGGTCTCGAGCGGGAGGGGAGAGAGTCGCGGCTGTGACGCGGCCGCCTCTGCGGGAAAACGCCGTGTCCCGGGCACTGCGCCCGCCCCCGGGAAGGCGCCCCAGCGGCCGACGGGCCCCCAGCGCGGCGGCGGGGGCTGTGTCCCGCAGGGGAGCCGCGGGAACCCGAGAGGGGGTGGCGCTCGCGCGCCGGGGGAGACCGGTCCCTCCGCTCCCGCCCGCCCGCGGGGACCCGGCCAATCCCGGGCACTCCCGCGTCACCTTGAAACCTTCAAGTTGCCCAACGGAGGCGAGTCTGGGGCAGCTCTCCTCGCAGAGCCCCCCAGAAAGTTTGCCCGGGCGGGGGAGGGGGCACTCACGTCCTCCGGCGCCGGCGCCGGCCGCTCGTCGGCCTCGGGTTCCAGCTCCTCGATGCGCTCCGCCTCGGCGCAGGCGGCCACTGCGGGGCCCGGGCTGGGGTGCTCGCCCATGCCGACGCGCGATGCGGGGACAGCCAGCGGCTGCGGCGCTCGTCCCGGGGCGCCCGGCTAACTTCGCGCCGCGGCGACCACGCCGCTCGGCGGGCTCAGCGCGCGCCGCGCCGCCTCCGCGCCCGCCCCCATGGCCCCGGCCCCCGCGCCGCCGCCGCCGCGCGCCCCGGGGACGCCAGCCCCTCCGCAGCCGAACTTCCCCGCGCTCGCGGCCCGCCGGCTCCGCCTCGGCCCCCACACCCAGCTCTGCGGCGAGGGCGCCCTTGGGCCGGTCCCAGCCCCGCGGCTCCCCGCGCTCCCGCCCCGCCTCCCGCGGCCCCGGCTCTGAGCCCGAGTCTCCTCCCCACGGACTCCGCGCGGGCGGCGCGCGGGCGGGGGCGGGGCTGCTCCGGGGGCCGCCGTCCCCCGCCCCCCTCGCCCCGGACGCCACCACCCGGGCCGCATCGGTCAGAGCACGGCGGCCCGGGGAGGGCGGAGGGCTGCGGCGGGGCTGGCAGGCAAGTGGCCGCACCTCCCGGGACGGGGTTGGGGCCGCGCCGTGTCCAGCCCCCTCACTACCAGCCTCCACCCGGGGCTCGGATTTGTCTTTTTGCGTGGGGCCGGGGGTGAGCGGGGGTGCGGTGGGGGCGGAGGGGAGGGCAGTGTCCACTCCTGAGACCCATCGGGTAAACTGTTAGTTGGAGGCAGCAAATGCGTGAGGCGGGCAGGAGGTTTCACCACTTTGGCAACCTCGGGGTTAACGGGAGTGGATTGGGGGACGGATGCTGAGAGGAAGGGGTCGCGATCACCCTCCATCTCTCTCCCTTCAAGTCTCAGATTCTGGGAGGTCCAGGTAGACCGTTATTTGGGGATGGGAGAAGTCAGGGGAGCCCCGGACCCCAAACCCCAAATCTTACCCTCCCTACACCTGGAGCTATATGACAGTGCCCTGGCTTCTTCATGTGACCAGGCTGACAAAGGTCAGCCCAGGGAAATGCCCCTACTAAAGCAAGTAGGAATGAAGTTAGGGGATATGTTAAAGAAAATAAACAAACATACAAACAAACAAAAATGGTGCTATTTCCCTGCGGAAAACCTTCCAGGAGAGACTGTCTCCCCTGGGCAGAGGCTCTGCCTGTAACCGGGGCCAGCGCCCGCTGGGACAGGTGCGGGACTGTGGCAGGACTCATCCCTGCTGCTGTCTCACAGTCACTCCCCAGCCTGTGCCCAGGCTGTCCCCTTCCACTCCTCTTCCTCCTCCTTCTCACCACCCACCCACTCACTCACTTGTGGCCCTTGCTCCCTCTCAGAAACGGAGGCTTTTTTCCAATAATGAAAATTGCCATTAATGCTCTCCTGGCCATACAGCAAACATGTAACCCCAGCCCCAGCTCCAACCTGTGACCATCTCACTGGCAAGGACTGCTCCCCTAAACACCCAAAAGGAAATTAACTTCGTTCTAATTAGGTGAATTTGCTACAGACACCAATTTTCATCTCGGTTTCAGAAAGTGTGATCATTTCAACTATTTTTGTTTCTCACCACCCTCCCCCCATCTCTACTCTACTAACAAGATCCTGCCAAGATTTCCTTGTAAATAAAACCGTCTGCTTAGGGTGTGATTTTGAAAACAGCCTTCAGGGGACAGAAGAGAGGCCGACTTCTTTGTGGAATGAAGCTCAAATACATGAGAGGCAGCATGGGGCCCCAGGTCAGCGTCACTGCCGCCCCCTACCCCTTCCTGATGTCACTTGCATGGTCCCTGGGTGCTGACTGAGTTATGCTTAGATCTCTGGGACCAGAGAAGTGGGCAGGGAGTAGGTGGACCCAGGGGAGGGGGAAGAAGGGCTCAGAGATCATGTGGCCCCTCAGCTGAGATGTCCAGCAGTTCTGACCCCAGCCAGCTGCCCTTCAGATTCTGCCTCTTCTCCAGCGCAGGAACAGCCCTTATCCACTTATCCTATTCTGTCATCCCCTCTGGTGGAAGGGACCTCTGCAGGCTCAGTTCAGTTCCCCGAACACTTATGGAACTCCTACTAAGTGCCAGTGGCTGAGCTTTGGGAATGCAGAGGTGGGTAAGATCCAGACCCTGCCCTCCTGGAACTGTTCCACTGGATGTGACCGCCAGGAAAGCCCAGGTGTAGAGAAACCCAAAGGAGGAGATCCCTGTAGGTCCAAGAGGGCTTCCCAAAGGATATGCCCCCCAGAACCAGGCCAAGTGGGACAGCTGGAGGGGGGCATTTCAGGTGCAAAGAGCCGCATAGGCGGAGGCTGGGCTTGTGCAGCAGGACGGTATGGAAGGGGAACTGCAAGCCCTTTGGCATGGGTAGAAATTAGAGCAAGATGCTCCACGTAAAGAGTCCAGTCTGGAGGGAAGGGCTAGAAGAGTTTCATGAGAAAAAGAGCTTGGACTTTACCCCAAGGACAATGGGAGCCATGGAAGGATTGTGAACAAGAGACTAATATTTTAAAAGATCCCTCGGGCTGTAGTGCAGGAGACAGGAGAGAGGTTGGCCTGAGCACAGGGGGATGGGAGATGTCGTCCAAGTAAGAGATCATGAGGGCAACAGCAGTGGGAATAAAGGAGAGAGGGCGGGTCTGAGAAGTATCTAGAAGGGTGCTTTGTGCCTCTATCTGCCCTTGGAACATCTCTCCCCACGTTAGCAGGCAGCGTTTCCGAAAGTCTCCTAGGAAAGGCTTCCCAACCTCTAACCGGAAGCCTCTGTTCAGGAACCAGCTTCCCCTTCTCTGGCCCCTGCTAGAGGGAGAAGGCCGTCTGGGCTTGGAGACAGTTGTGATAGCCATCCTCTGTGAACCTGAGGCCACACTTGTGCCTTCTGTTCTGTGTTGCCTGAGCCTCAACAGCCAGCCCCTTCCACCCTTCAGCCCCAGGGGAATTTGCAACACAACCCTCTCCCCAGCAGGCAGTGGGACGTGGGGCCAGGGACCCAAGACCTGAGACCTCTGAGGGATGCAAGGGGCCAGGCTAGCTGACGGCTTTGGTCCCACCCCACCCCGAGACAACTGAAGCACCAGTCACTCCGCGACGTGCTGGGGACAGAGGAGGAAATGGGCATGGAGCCCACTCACTTTCACTGAACGGCTGCCAGGAGCCCAGCACTCGTAGTGCCTTCAAGTGACCGTTCACGGGCTCTGCCTTCAGGGAAACCCGGGTCTAGTTGGGAGAGGACAGCAGGCGAGGGCCCAGGGGCATTAATACCCGGCTCTTCATTATGTAGGCACTCTCACCCATGACCTCCTTTAAAGTTCCTGGCCAGACACGCTGAACCAACACGGAGCAAGCTCAGAGCCTGGGAGGGAGCAGCTGAACCTCCCAAGGGTCAAACTCCCACAGTTGGGAGGCGCAGGAGCCTGCTGTTGAGATGAGCCTTAGAAGACAGGCAGGCGCGGGGTAGGGAGGGTGGAAGGGTGGAAGGGTTTCTGGGTAGAGGGGACGCCGCAGCAAAGGTGCGGAGACAGGAAAGCCACCGCCCGTGGAGGGAACCGCTAAGTGGGTGAGCGAACGTGGAGATGGCCTGGTGGATAAGGGCCACGTCGCAGAAGTCCTTGAGTGCCAGTTGGAGGAGATTGGACCTCATTCGGCGGGCGATGGAGAAGTGGCGAGGGCTTCTAACAGGAGCAGCATTTTAGGGAGATTAAGTTGGCAGCCGCTCAAGAGTGCCATTTAACTAACACGTTGCGAGTGTCCATTATTTGCCAGACCCTGGCTGAGGTGCTGAGAATACAAAGGGAGTAAGACCCAGGCCCCGGCCTCCGGGGAGAAAATTAGATAATGCTCTAATTACAGCCCCGTGGGCTAAGGGAGGAAGGGATTTTTTTGGTTTTTTGTTTTGATTTTAGGATCTGATGTTCTGAACCTGGGGTGGGGGTGGGGTGGGGGGGCTGCCACTGGTGAACCAGAAGCCAGAAGGAACGGCTGGGAGGGGGAAGAGGGTGAGGGGGCCGAGGAGTGTGTTTGTGGGCAGTGCGAGCTAATGAGAAGCCAGGGAAGAAACATAAGAGCTGTAATTACGGCTCAAAGCTCCCAAGCGAGAGGATAAACCTTGGGGGCTGGGGAGGCGGTGACTTTTCCACCAGAGCCTCTCCCTCTGGGGCCTTTTTCACCCACAGTGTCCCACTCTGATGGCTCCCTCGGCCAGGCCCACAACCTTCAAGGCCCTTCCTCTCCCTGAAGCAAACCCCAAACAGCCCGAAACTGGCCCTTATGGTTCCCGTCCTCTGGTGGAGCTCCAGCCTTCCGAGAAGCCTGCCAACAGCCCCCAGCTGTCGCCTGGCCTGCCTGAAATGAAGACATGAGTTATTTTTGACTGAGATCCAAGCCCCGGCCCTGAATTCTTTTGTCTTCCAGGAATCCCCCAGTCATGTTTGAAGTCGGCAAGTCCAAACAGCGGAGGAGACCGGCGCTTGGAATCCACCCAGCCTCCATCCCCAGCCCCGGCATCTTTCCCTTATTGCCCACTGATTTGCGGATCAAACGCGGGGCTGAACGGATTCCGCACCCCCCGCACTTCCCCCCGCCCCACACCCGTTCCCTTTCGTCTCTTCCTTTGTCACTCCAGGGCCCCTAATTTTCTGAGTAACTTAGATCATTACTGAAAGGTGTCTAAGTTCCCAGACACCAAACCCATTCAAAGAGAGGAGGGCGTGGGCATCCAAAACAGAAGCGCGGACAAGTATAGAGGACACTTCCCCGGGTCCCAGGTTCAGCCAGTCATGTGTTTGGGAAAACTATCAGCTGTTTTGCTGGGTCTCATTTTCCCTCCGGCCGTCTCCTCGGGGCTTGGCTGGCACCCGGAGCCTCATTTCTGGGTTCTCTTTGGGCCTCCAACACGCCGCACGACCTTCGGTTATGCTACAGGTCGGTCCTGTCTCTTCAGTGGCCCGTCCAGTCCTTCGTGCGTGACGCTCTATACATGCTGCCCCTGCAGGAAGCCTTTCCTCAGTTACCTGGCCCAAAGAGACCGCCCTCTCCTCCCGGTCACGTTTTTCATGCCCCCTTGCGTGATCTAAGTCTGATCTTCCTGAGATGAGAAGAGAATATGGATGTGGCTTGAGAAGAGGATGTGGCCACTTACACGGGGACCGTGGACGTGAACACTGGTGTGGGATGCCTGAGGGGGAGGGGGTGCTGGGTGGAGGGAGCAGACAACCGTCACAGCATAATCGATGAAATATAATTCAAAAAAAGAGGAGACGCACCTATTCTGTTCCGCGCCCATCACACCATGGGGGTGAACAAGTGTCTGTTTAATGGAAACTGAGGCGCATCTCGTGGTCCGACCGTGACATCTGACTACATAGTGATTACTCTCAGCCCCTTGAAAGAAACACATTGTATGTTCACGGAGAGAGGGTTCTCCTGCGTAATCGGAACACGGTAGTCGGCCTGCTGCCCTTCTTTCAAAGCACTTCTGCCTGTGTCACTTCATTTCATCTTCAAAAAGCCGGCCTTTCTGAGGTAAGCAGAACAGGTACAATTGCCTTCATGTCACAAATGGGGACACTGAAATCCCCGGGCCCACAGAGGTGTGACTCTCCATTGTTGTCACTGTGTTTCTTATTTTAAGAGTGAAAGACAAAAGGCCCTGATGTGGTAAGTGCCCTTGGCCCTGGCCACTGGCCTGTAGTCACTTTCTCCCTGGGTGGTGGTGGCAGGGCTAAATCAGAGCCCTCAAGAGGGACTTGCCCAGCTGCAGGCTGGTGTGTCAGAAACTGCAGGATGTCTCTGGCTTCAGAGCAAAAGCCATTGGTCTGTTTATCTGCCTTGTTTCTCTTAAGCTACACTTGCAACCCGTGTCCCCAGAAGTGGGGGAATGGTTAGCTTCCATTCACCACTTGGGCGCCAGGCGGGAGGGTGTGCACAAGCTGTGCAGAATGAAAGAACCAGCAGGAGTCTGGGGGGGCCACGGGCAACTTGCCACGAGGCCCGTGATGAGCCAGTCTGCTGGAATGGACTCCCCATGAGGGCCAGGACTTGGATTTGTTTGCTTAGAGTGGTATCTTTGACTCCCAGGACGGTTCCTGGCACCTGAAGGTTCACAGAAAGTAGTCGCTCAATGACCAAATCTGTTGTATTTACCCTTCTCCAGGCCTGGGGAAGGCCTCCCACAGGTCAGAGTTCCTGGGAAGTCTGCCCTGCGTCTTGTCTCCTAGGACTTCCTAGGCCTCCTTTGGGGAAGAATGTCAGTTAATCCTGCACCTCCTCCTCGGGTGAGGGGCTAGCGACAGTGAAGAATGCCTTGGGGCCCTGAGGCAGGCTTTTGGGTGCTGAGGATACAAGAGCAGCAGCAGAAAAACATCCTGGAGCTCCATATCCAGTATAGCAAGAGGCAACCAGCACTGGGGAGCCAGCCCTGAGCAGAAATGCGGCAGCAGGAGCAGCAGCAGCAGCAGCAGCTGCCTGGGAGCGCGGCAGAGGAGTGAGACAGTGGGCACCCAAATCTGTTACCTCTGCCTCAGCCACAGGGCCCCAGCGAGGCTGTGTGTGAGCTTCTCACTTCGCATTGTAAATACCATCTGTCACACTGCCTGCCCAGACGCGGCCTCCCCACCCCCAACCCCAGGTCCCCAGAAGGAAAGCATTCTTTATTATTTATGCAGAACGCACCCTAAGTGCCGTGTGCTACCGGGAGAAGGAAAGAAAAGCCTGGAAGCCTCAAGGACTCCAGGGACCTGCCCCTCTGATAGCTGGTCAGGAGGACTTGGCCATCACTTTCTGGGGTGGGAGGTTAACTCTCAACTCTCCTGGGAAATAGGAGACCTAATTCTGCCACCTGCTTGATGTGTGACCTTGGGCAAAGTACATCAATCCTCTGGGCTTCTGTGTTCTCAGCCCTAAATGCAGACAGAGGTTGGACTACGTGGCCCATGACATCTCTTCCAGCTCTGAAACTCAACTGGCCACCCTGGCTGGTGTAGCTCAGTAGATTGAGTGCAGGCCTGCAAACCAAATGGTTGCTGGTTCGATTCCCAGTCAGAGCATATGCCTGGGTTGCGGGTGAGAGGTAACCACACACTGATGTTTCTCCCCCTCTCTTTCTCCTTCCCTTCCCTTTTCTCTAAAAATAAATATATAAAATCTTCAAGTAAAAAAACCGTTCCCTCACTGCAGTTTTGTCGTTTGTGAAACTAGACAGGACTAGCAGATTTCAGTAGGAGATCCATCTCTAAATTCTGCGGTCGTTGGTTTTCCCTTCCTAAACACTGCTGGTAAACATCCTTGCAGACTGAGGCTGCAGACAGAGATGAATGAGACATAGTCTCTGCCCTCAGTGAGCCCTAAGTCAGGAGGAGACATGCCTGAAAACCCTGCAGGGACGGTTCGGTGGGTACTGGGTAGAGATGGATGCAAAGCATACAGCAGAGAGGGGGCCCACGAAGTTGATGCCGGAGCTGAATCTTAAAAGACCAAGCGGGAGTTCACCAGGTGGATGAGGCTTCTTGTGTTCCAGACAGAGGGAACTGCGTGTACTAACGCAGGAAAGTGTGAATCTGTGCGAGTCTGCATAGAAACTGCCCGCGCGTTGTTAGGGTGATGCTGACATCCTGGGAGTCGTTGCCGAGACTGCTTCCTCTCCCACCCCTTTAGAACAATCTGGTACTCGCTGCAAGGGGGTGAGGGGGCTTAAGGTGGATGGCTCAGCTTGGCCTCCCTGTCGGTGAAGCACATCGCCAAGGAGATGAGAGACTAACAGGTGTCTCCCCTTCCATCTCCTGCCTTTTTCTGCTGTCTGAGTTAGAATCAGTGAAGCAGCCTAGAAATGGGGGGCTGTCTCAGGTAGCCCCAAGATGACCCACAGTTCCCCAGCCCTGTGCACCATCAGGCTGAGTCAGAGGAAGAACGTGGCTTTGTGCAGAATGGGGTCCAGTGGCCGGCTGGCGTGGGCAGACTTGGTTTGCTGGGCATCCTCCTGAGTACGGCCAGAGCATGTTCTCTCTCTCTCCTACAGTGGTGGTGGCCCATTGTGGCTCCTCGGGGAGCTGTCAAAGTCCTCCGCAGAGAGACGGAGTGAACCTGCCCCTGCTCCGTGAAGGACATCCTGCAACGGAAATGAGCTTTCCCGCCCCCGCCTCCCCCGGCCTCTCGATCTGGTTGCTGCGGCTCTGGTCTGCAGCTCACATGCCTGCTCTGCATACTCCAAAATACACACGAACAGCAGAGAGGAGAAACGCATACATCCAAGACACCCATTAGCTGTGAGCAGCCTCAGAGGCTGCGAACCGTGGGGTTAACCGGGCTCAGGGAAAGCTTGTGAAGTGCCAGTGAGCACTCTGCTGGCTTGGCTTGCTGCACTAATTTATATCCAGGAAAAAGGGGCTGCAGGTCAGGAAAATACCAGAAATGCTGAAAGAATGGTCACATTTGCCAGATGGCTCCTGGGGCATGACTGTGTTTGCAGAGGGACAGTCTGCCGGGGAAGGGCCTCCCATTGGAGAGTGAAGACACCAGCCGACGGCTAATTCATACTCTAGGGCCCTTTTGGAGGCAGGTGGTGGCTGGAAGCACACCCACCCACGCTTGTCTCTTCCCAGAACCTTGAAGCTGTGATTGCCCGAGGCTGAAGTGGCGTTCAGGATTGGGTCTCTCCAGACACGCCTAGCTTTGCTTCTTTAGACACCTGCCACCTGTATCTTCTTTCCCAGCTGAAGCCAGTTGGTCCATTCCCCCAGCTGCCAGCTGTCACTCTCTCTCCATCATGTAACTGACCACATTTAGTCAATTTCACAGCTTGGGCTCTTATGACAAGCTTTCTGCTGTGCTGCCAGTGCTGAACTTTGAGGCAATAGGAACGAGGCTGGGAGTGTGGGTAAGTGGGTTGGAAAATGTAAGTAACTTGAAGGGCATTTGAAATTATTTGCTACAGAATTTTCAAGAACTCATTGCTTTTGCCTGACAACACACGTGTCTGCCTTTGTCTTCCTCCAGGAAACTATGGATTGGGAGAGGGACGGGTTATGTCTGTCTCGGCTTTGCCATGTACCCCCGGGGGGTTTGGTGGTCAGAGCCTGAACCACGCAGATGCCCCTAGAGGCCTTCGTTATGGGGCAGGTAGGGTCAACGTAAAGCCATCACTCCTGCAGAGCCCCAGGGATGCCGTAACTGGTGGCTGGTGGCCTCTGCCCCTGCAGACCTCCACCTGCACCTGGCAAGATAACCTGCAGTGAGTTCACTCGGGCTCCGGGAGACTCAGTTGCCTGGGTTTACAGGAGGCTAATGTGACGCCTCTCGCTAGGGTGTAGGTGAGAAGGTGGGACAGTGCCTGGCCGCTCCCCTGCCTCCCCCCATCTGGATACGCAGAACAGAGTGTTGAATAAATGAATAAATTATTGCAGAGATGAATACACTTTGGCATCTTGCTTGGATACATTCACATTCCAGAAAGCCCATATCTTGCAGTTTTTAAAAATCTAACACCGAGTAACCAAATTTGTAGCTTTGTAGCAGGAGGCTAAAGTGGTTTCCTTCCAACAGCTGGGGAAGTAGTGCCTCTGTTTATTTTTAAAGGAAAGTACAAAGACACTACCTTGGGAAGTAGTGCCACAGGAATTTTTGTTTGACCTGCATCATCTCTCCCCTTGGTACAAGGGGCACACATTTAGTGCCTTAAGGCACAGCAAAGGCTTGGCCTTCTCAGAGGCCTTGGGGTTGCAAGACTGGCCAGGAAACCTCATGAAGTCCTGGAACCACAGTGTCCTCTCGTGGTCAGCAGGAGCCATAACTCCCGGCAGAGCTGCCCGAGGCACACAGGGCGCAGGGGCCCTGGTTTCCTGGAGTGCAGGGTATGGGCTGGGGGGCAGCCACCAGGGCGGATTTCCAGAGCTGTCTTCATGACTGGGAAATAACAAAAAATACATTTTTCAAGAAATGCTTTTCTCAACGTATTACTCAGAGACAGCCTTGCAGCCGCTTTTGTTTCTTAAAATTCATTAGGCGTCAGTCAGTCAATGGGGCCTAGGCCGCGATTCCAGGTGCTAGCATCAGGAGGCCTCTGAGGGAAGCACACACCACCACCTATGACGTATTTTTGCCCAAGACTTGAAACTGAGGCTGGTGGAGTCTCCAGATCTAACCACCAATTTCCAGGACGCAAACGGGTACAAGTTAACAAATAAATAAATCTATAGAGGAATGTGTTGAACAACACCGCAGGTTGTGATTAGAAAAATCCAGACTGGAAAACTCTACAAGACAAATGACTGGTTTCTTCAGCAATAAATAGCAAAGGAGAGAGGGGAAGAGATAAATTTTCTTTTGGATCCTGATTTAAATGAAGTGGAAAAAAAACTTGTTTAGACAATTTGAATATCTGAACACAAGAGTTGTTGATCTTAACAAATTCTTTATTTTTTGAAACTGTGAAGATGAAATTACAGTTGTTTATTTATTTGAAAATTATTTTTATTTATTGATTTTAGAGAGAGAAAGGGGGAGAGAGGGAGAGGGAGGGAGAGAGAGAGAGAGAGAGAGAGAGAGATCCACTCACCCATGCACTCATTGGTTGATTCTTGCCCTGGCCAGGGATTGAACCTGCAACCTTGGCATATCGGGACAATGCTCTATCCACCTGAGCCACCTGGCCAGGGCTGGTTGTTTATTTTTTAAAGATTCCCTATATTTTAGAGATGTGCACTGAAATATTTTCAAAGGAAAGGATGTGCTAAGATTTCAAAATAATTTGAGTGGGTGGGGGAACAGATGAGACAAGGCTGGCCATGTGGATCATTGTTGAAGCTGGGTGACAGGCACAAGGGCTCATTAAATTGTTTGCTTTACTGTTGTTTATACTTTATTTTATTTTTTAAAAGATTTTATTTATTTATTTTTAGAGAGGGGAAGGGAGGGAGAAAGAGAGGGAGAGAAACATCAATGTGTGGTTGCCTCTCACGCACCCCCAACTGGAGACCTCTCATGTGCCCCCCCACTGGGGACCTGGCTCGCAACCCAGGCATGTGCCTTGACTGGGAATCGAACTGCTGACCCTTTGGTTCGCAGGTCGGTGCTCAATCCACTGAGCCACACCAGCCAGAGCTATTTATATTTTAAATTTAATAATTAAATGTAGAAAAACTCTACCAGAAAAAGTTTTAACTTGATTCTCAAGCAAGCCCCCAGCTAACTCCCTTAAAAGCTTTGTTCTGTTGCCTCTATGAGAAAACAGGACCCCACTATTTCACAGCTTCCATAGTACAGAGCGTCAGAGATGGCTTCCTCTTGGCACACCTGAGAAATACGGCCAGAATCAGATGAACTGCTTGTTATGCTTTACGGCTGTCCCAGTTGAGTGGGCTTTTGTGTTTTTATTTACTCCTTGATGAGAGGGTGGGAGGAGGTCAAGAACAAGCAGACAGATCTTCTAAGGGACCACTTTGGCAAATGCTGCCCCGAGGGATCCAGTTGCTCCCAGGCTCACTGCAGTCTCTAAATTATCTGCACAACCTCTCTCCTCAGCAATAACTCCTGACTCACACCTTCCCGGCAGAAGGCTCTGGACGTCAGAGCATCAGCGAGTGTACAGTGGATTCAGCACTTGCCTCCTTTCTAACCCTCACGCTCTCCTCCGCCACCAGCTTACATAAACACAGCTGTCTCAGCAGCCCGCCAGCTGACAACTCTCCTAGAAGATATTCGGCACTTCTCCTATTCTGGCTAAAAGTCAGTCCCAGGCTCTCCTGGGCATCTGCAGGTGGCGTCATGCTAGAGTTTTCTCAGGATGCTCTAACTCAGAAATGAGGAATTGCTTGAACCAAGTCTGTTGCAGAAGCTCTGCTCCTTCCCTTGGGAAATGGTCATAAGCAAAATCAAAGCTGAAAGGAGCTTACGGTCTGTCCCTTAAGGCCTTTGCTAACTGGGTGCTAACCTCAATCACGGCACCTGGCAGAGGGCAAGGGTTCAAGTCCCGCTCCTGTTACTTAGCTGGGTCTGTGACTGGTTATTCAAACTCCTTTAGCCACAGTTGTTTTATTTAAAATGGGAATGATGGTAATACCACATGTCTAGGTTATGAGAAATAAATGATAGGTAAAAAGGACCTTGAAAACAGTGCTATAAAATGTGCTAATTTCCCTCCTTTTATCGCGCTCTTCCACCCCACCCCCTTGTGCCATTCCCTCAACAAATGTCTGCGTTCTTACCACGTGCCAAGTACTATGCTAGGAACTAAGAGTAAAGCAGTGGAAAAAAACAGACACGAATTCTGCCCTCACAGAGCTTAGAGTGTTGGGGAGAATAGGAACTAAAAAAGTAAATAATATGAAACATACAGTATGTAAGATGGTGATTAAGAGCGACAGAAAAAGCCCCTGGCTGGCATAGCTCAGTGGATTGAGTGTGGGCCTGCAAACCAAAGGGTTGCTGGTTCAATTCCCAGTCAGGGCACATGCCTGGGTTGCGGGCCAGGTCCCCAGTGGGGGGATGTGCGAGAGGCAACCACACACTGATGTTTCTCTCCCTCTCTTTCTCTCTCCCTTACCCTCTCTAAAAATAAATAAATAAAATATTAAAAAAAAAAGAGCTATAGAAAAACATAAAGCGAGGACTCAGCACAGGGAGTACCTGTATGAGCAGAGACGGCAGTGTTAAATGGGGAGGAAGGGAAGACAGCGTTGAGAAGGGGACATTTAAGACCCTGAAGGAGGTGAGGGACAAAGCCCGTGCTGTACAGGCAGGCAGCCTTTCCGGAAGAGTTTAAGGCAAATGCAGAGGCCCGGGGGTCGGAGCACACCTTGTACGTTCCAGGAATGGAAGGACATCAGAAGAGAGAGATAAACAAAGGTAGGAGAAAAAATCCGGGAGGTAATGGGAGAAGTTAGATGAAGTCATGTAGGGTCTTGTCAGTCATTTTTAAACTATGGCTTTTTAATCTGAACAAGACAAGAAGCCGCTGGAAGGTTCTGAGCTGGGACATAGCATTTACATTTGAATGGAATCACTGGCCCTTTTGGTGGAGAAAAGCCTCGAGGTGGGCGAAGGCAGAAGAAGGGAGGCTTTGAGGATGTGAGAAGACCCAAATTAAATTTCTAGAGATGGAAATACAATGCCTAGATGAACAATACACTGGATAGGTTAACAGAAGAAAAAAGGAAAAACTAGTGAACGTGAAGACAGTAATAACAGCTACAAAAAATGAAATACAGAGAAAAAAAAGAATAAATTAACAGAGTATCTGTGAGCAGTGGGAAAACATCAAGCATAGATAGTCCCAGCAAAAGCAGGAAGCAGAAAAAATATTTGAAGGAATAATGGTCAAAATTCTAAATTTGATGAAAACTGTAAATGCACAGATCCAAGTACCTCAATGAACCCCAAGTGCGTGCAAGAAATATGAAGGAAAATGCACTTCTTTATCAAATGAATTAAAACCAGTGATGAAGAGAAAATCACAAAAGCAGCACGAGGGAAAATTACATACACAAAAACAAAAATAAGAGAACAGTGGATTCGTACACAGAAACAATGCCAGCCAGAAGGGAGTGGAGCAAGATCTTTACAATGCTGCAGGAAAAAAAAACAAACGGTGACACTAGAGTTGAACATGACATAAAGACTTTTCAGACACATGAAAGCCAAAAGAATTCATCACCAGCAGACCTGCACTGTAGGAAATGTTAAAGAAGACCTTCGGCCAGAAGGAACATGGTACCAAATAGAAATCTGGCTCTCTACAAAGGGACAAAGAACACCAGAAATAAAAGATGGATATTTAAGTGTCTTTTTTCTTATTTAAATATCTTTAAAAGATAATCAATTTTTAATTTTTATTTCTTTTAAGTTTTCTATGAATTCCTCCCCCCCCCTCAAGATTTTATTTATTTTTAGACAGAGGGAAAGTGTGGGAGAGAGGGAGAGAAACATCAATGTGTGGTTGTCTTTCATGTGCCCCCTACTGGGGACCTGGCCCACAACCCAGGCATGTGCCCTGACTGGGAATCGAACCAGCGACACTTTGGTTCGCAGGCTGGAGCTCAATCCACTGAGCCACACCAGCCAGGGCCAGATAATAAATTTTTTAAAACAAAAATAACCACAATGAATCATGAGGCTTATAACATGTGAAAGTAGACTATATGACAACAATAGCCCAAAGGCCAGGAGGAGAGAAATACAGGTAGACAGCTGTAAGGCTCTTACATAATGTAAATGTAAAGTGGTACATAATACCACTTGAAGGTAGATGCAGATAAGCTAAACACACATACCATAGACCCTAAAGCAACCAGTAGAACAAAGCAAAGAGTTATTGTTAGACTTGATGAAAACCCACAACCTAACCATATGCTGTCTACAAGAAACTCACTTCATCCCTGGCCGGGTGGCTCAGTTGGCTGAGTGTCACTTCATATAGCAGAAGGCTGCAAGTTCGATCCCTGGCTGGAGCACATTCCCAGGTTGCAGGTTCGATCCCCAGCCAGGGCACAGGCAGGAGGCAGCCAATGTTTCTCTCTCACACTGGCTTTTCTTTTGCTCTCTCTCCCTCCCTTTCTCTTTCTCTCTCTAAAGTCAATGGGCATGTCCTCAGGTGAGGATTAAAAAAAACCCCAAAACTTTAAATATAAAGATAGGTTGAAAGTAATTATCAGTTCTATATACTTTCTTTTCAGCTAATTGAAGAAGAGGGAACACTTCTCAACTAATTATAAGAGGCCAGCATTACCCTGACCAAAATCAGAAAAAGAAGTAAGAACAAAAATCACACACTGATATCCTTCACAAACATAGGTTCACACATTCCTAAAATTTTCACGAATCAACTCTAACATACATGAGAAGGGTAACACACTGTGACCAAAAGGGGTTAATCCCAGGAAGGCACAGTTGGTTTAATATTTGAGAAATCAGTGTCATTTACCACATTAACAGAAAAAGAAGAAGAAATGATAATCTCAGATAGATGCAGAAAATTATCTGACAAATTTCAACGTCTAGAAACAACACAGGCGGCTGCTGCATTGTTCTCTGAAGGCGGGCCAAGAGGGAAGCAGGGAGGCTGGTCAGAACGCTATTATAATAATCCAGGATTATTTAAGATTTTTGGTCTGAGCAACTGGAAGGATAAAGTTGCCCTTAACAGTGATGGGGAAGACTGTGGGGGTAGCAGGTTTGGGTGGGGCAGATCAAAAGTTTGATTTTGGACATGTTAATTTTGAGATGTCCATCCCACGTGAGGTTGCCCAGCAGGCAGTGGACGCAGATGAGAGAATCCAGAGATAGTAAGCGCATTTGGGCTCCAAATTTGGGAGTCTTCAGCATACGGTGGTGTTTATTTTTTAAAAAATGTTCATTGACTTTTAGAGAGAGAGAGAAACAACCATGTGAGAGAGAAACATCGATGGATTGCCTCCTATACACGCCCTAACCGGGGATCGAACCCGAAACCTAAGTAGGTGCCCTGACTGGGAATCGAGTCCCCAACCTTTTGGTGTATAGGGCGAAGCTCCAGCCAACTGAGCCACACTGGCCAGAACTATAGTTGGTGTTTAAATTCAGGAGAGCAGGCCCTGGCTGGTGTGGCTCAGCAGACTGAGCACCGGCCTGTGAACCAAAGGGTCACTGGTTTGATTCCCAGTCAGGGCACATGCCTGGGTTGTGGGCCGGGTCCCCAGTGGGGGGTACGTGAGAGGCAGCCACACAGGGTGTTTCTCTCTCTCTCTCTTCTCCCTCCCTTCCCCTCTCTAAAAATGCATAAATAAATAAATAAATCTTTAAAAAGTGGTTAAAACAGTCGATAAAAATACACATATAAATAAATAAATAAATTCAGGAGAGCAAATGGAATCAGCAAAAGTCTGAGACTGCAAGCCTCCAGCGTGCTTGGGTCTGGAGCGACCCTGTGCATTCCTACAGTGCTTGCAGGAACATCCTGAAACGGTTTGAGGCCTTGCCCTGCTGCACCCAGAGCAAGGTTACAGAAATTTCAGACAGTGGGAAAAAAAAAAAGTCTGAGGAAAGATAGAAAAATAAATATCAAGGACTCAACCCTGGAGCCCTCTGTCACTCAATGATCCGACAGAGGAGGAGTATCCAGCAAAGGAGGCAGTGCGGCAGAAAGAAAACCCGAAGAGTGTGGAAGGCAAGAAAAGAGTGTTTCAGGAAGGAAGCAAACGTGTCGAACGTTCTCGATGGGTGTAAGATGATGGCTGAGAACTGACCGCCAAGGAGCATCAGTGATCTTGACAAGAGCAGTGTCAGCTCAGCAGTGGAGGCAAAAAGCCGGGCCAGAGTGGGTTCGAGATGAAATGGGAGCACCGATCCTTCACAGTCTCTTCCTAAAACAGCAGAGGAGAGAGCATTTCCCAGAGCACTCTACAAGGCCGGTCTTACTCTGACACCAAAATCAGACAAAGCCATCACAAGACAACTGCGAACAGCATCCCTTATGCTATGGATGCAAACGCCATCCCCGAAATACTAGGAAACTGAGTCCAACAGCCCAGGGCAGGGCAAGAGTATGCAAAATGCAGAGTGTATTCTTGTATTATTATTTATGTTTTTAAAATATGTTGTTTTTTTTTCTTTTTAGAAAGAGGGGAAAGGAGGGAGAAAGAGAGGGAGAGAGACATTAATGTGTGGTTGCCTCTCTCACAACCCCAACTGGGGACCTGCCCTGCAATCCAGGCATGTGCCCTGACTGGGAATCGAACCAGCGACCCTTTGGTTCACAGGCCGGTGCTCAATCCGCTGAGCCACACCAGCCAGGGCGTATTATTATTTATTAATTATTGTATTATTTTCCAGATGAACAACTGTAAGTCTATGGTACTTTTACCCCACCCTGTATACAAAAAGGATGCTGGGTACTCTTTATATAAAAATCCCACCATGACAAGTGAGATTTTGCCCCAAATGAAAGGTTGGTTCAACATACAAAAATCAATGTAATCTATTATATTCATAGAATATAAGATAAAAACCAAAGGATCGTTTTAATAGGTACAGAAAAAGCACTTGACAAAACTCAACACCCTTCATGACGAAAACACTCAACGAACCAGGAAGAGAAGGGTCTTCGCTTGGTCTGATAACAGCAATCTGGGAAAACCCACAGCGAGCACTGTACTTACTGCTGAAAGGGCGGGATGCTTTCCCCGCAAGGCCAGGCACAAAGATGTCCGCTTTCACCGTTTCTATTCGCCGCTGTACCGGGACGGTAGCCAGGGCAATTAAGAAAGAAAACTAAATGCAAGGCATCCGGTTGGAAAGAAAGAAGTAAAACTACCTTTGTACGGTACATAGATGGCAAGGCCTACGCACGGAGGACCCTGAGGAGCTTGCACACTTACACACACAAACACCGACCACCGGGGCTAATTGTTGCAATGTACAAGAACTGTACACAAAAGCAAACTGTATCCCCTACACCAGCAGTGCATAATCTGAAACTGAAAGAAAGAAAACAGTTCCACTTACAATAGCATTAAAAAGAATAAAATACTTAGGAATAAATTAAACCAACGAGATAAAAGACTTGCACACTAAAGGCTATTATACAAAGATTTTGAAAGAATCTAAAGAAGACCCACATAAATGGAAAGGCACCCCACGTTCACCGACTAGAAGACTCAGTGTTACTGAGTTGGAAATACTCCTCAAACTGACCCATAAATGCAATGCAATCCCTACCCAAATCCCAGCTGGCTATTTTTGCAGAAATTGACAAACTGATCCTAAAATTTATTTGGAAATGTAAGAAACCCAGAATAGCCAAAACAATCCTGAAAAGGAAGAACAACAAAGATGGAGGACTCAGAACTCCCAGATTTCAAAACTCACTGCGGCTCTACAGTAATAAAGACTGCCAGTACCGCACACGTGTGCACAGACTGATTGACAGAACAGGATCAAGAATAAACCCTTACACTGACGGCCCACTGATTCTCGACAAGCATGCTAAGACTGCTCAGTTGGAAAAAGGTAGTCTTTTCAACGAATGGGGTGGGGACACCTAAGTATCCACACACAGAACAGTGCAGTCGGCCCCTTGGTGACATAATGTATAAAAATAACTCAAGATGGACCCAAACCTGAACGTTAGAGTTAAAACTCTTAGAAGAAAACATGGGTGTAAATCTTGGTGACTTTGGCTTAGGCAACGGTTTCATCAATATGATCCCCAAAGCACAAGCGACAAAAGAAGAAATAGATAAATTGGATTTTTTTAAAATGAAAAACTTAGGTGCTTCAATGGCCACTTTCAAAAAATGAAAAGACAACTCACAAAACAGGAGAAAATATTTGCATCTCATTTATCTGACCAGGGTCTAGTATGCAGAATATATACCAAACTCTTACAACTTTATAGTAAAAAGGTAAATAACTTAGTTTGTTTTTAATTACTTTATTGTTGTTCAATTACAGTTGTCTGCATTTTCCCCCCACCACTCCCCCCCACCCCAGCCAATCCCACCTCCCTCCCTTGCTCCCACCTGCCCCCTTGGTTATGTCCATGTGTCCTTTATAGTGGTTCCTGATAACTTAGTTTTTAAATGGGCAAAGGATTTAAATAGAGATTTCCCCAACGAGGAGGCCATACAAATGACCAGCAAGCACATGCACAGGTGTCCAACATCACCAGTCATTAGGGAAACTCCAATCAAAACCACAACGACATCGCACTTCACACTCACTGGGATGGCCACAACCAAAAAGGCGGAGAATGATGACTGGTAGCAGGGGAAGGACGGTGGGAATGCAAAGCGTCACAGCTGCTTTGGAGAACAGCCTGGCAGTTACTCAAAATTACGTTACCATATGACCTAGCAATTTCACTCTTACGTAGGTACTCAGATAAAACGTATGTCCACCCAAGAACTTGTATATAAATGTTTACAGCAGCATTATTCATAATAACCAAGAGGTGGAAACAACCCCCCAAACCAGCAATTGATGAATGGATAGACAAAGTGTGGTATTTCCATGCAATGGAATATTATTGACTATAAAAAGGAATGAAGTACTAATACATATTATAACATTAATGTTCCTTGAAAATATGCTAAATGAAAAAAGGCAACCCCAAAAGACCACAGATTGTATGATTCCATCCACGAAAGACCAGAATAGACAAATGCATAGACAGAACGTAGTGAGCGTTTGCCAGAGGCTGGGGAGGGGGAATGCTAACGTGCATAGGGTTTCTTTTTGGGCTGATGAAATGTTTTTGATTTATACAGTAGCAAATATAGAAAGTGCCACTGACTTATATACTTTAAACAGGTGAGTTTTATGGTGTTTAAATTATATCTCACGTTTTTAAGAGGCAGAATAGGAGGAGACCATTGGAGAATTTTCAAGCTTTTATAAAGGGGAACAGAGGGATGGGCACAAGGAGATTATTTTTTTCATACATCAGATATAACAATATGTTTGTAGAGACAGATCCAGGAGAGAGAGAAAAGATGATGATGTGGGAGGGAGGGAGAGAGGGGGAAGCAGAACTGCTCAAGGACTAGATGGGAGGGGCGGGGCCTAGTGCTCAAGTCCACAGGGCTCTGGACGGTCTGTCTGCAGCAACAGGACAGAAAGGATCACAACAGATGCGCACAAATTCAGGTAAACGGGTGTATCTGGTGTGGGAGCTTGAGCATACTCTCTTCCAAGTGCCCTCTCTCAGAGTCTATTTTCCCCGCACGTCTCGCTTCCAGCCTCCTGTCTGAACACGTGCCTTCAAAGAAAGCAAACTGGCTTCAGAGGAAAGACAAGCAAGCACATCGATCCTCAAAAATCGTCGACCCCAGTAGCTTTTTGAAATGAATTCCAGCCCACACTGGTCATTCTTTCACTCTGAATTCTTTTAACCATGTTCTTTATTTCTGTTATTTTAATCTGCTTTTTAGATTAAATTTTAGTTTATTAGCGAAGAGTAATTACTTGCACAAATAAAATTCAAAAGGCACAGAAAGCAAATCTCTCTCCTACCTGTCCCCGGTCCTTCTCTTCAAGGCTAGTGAGTTGCCTGTCCTCTGAGATAACCAACGTACGTGAAAGTGTGTGTATACTTGCCGTTGTATATGCACACACAGACACACCCCTCATCATTTTTAAAACTACAAATGCTACCGAACTCGCTCGCCGCTCTGCGCTTTGCTGTTCTCACCGACTGCGCGTTTTGGGGACTGTTTCACATCAGCACGCACAGCGCCGCCTCCTTTTTCTTGGCCACTGTGATGAGGTGGCTCTGAAATATGTTTACAGGATCTTCGCTATTCCTTCCTTCAAGGGGCAGATAACTGATTCTCTCCCCTGTAAGTGTGGGCTGGACTTAGTGACTCAATTAAAAAAAAAGATTTTATTTATTTATTTTTAGATAGAGGGGAAGGGAGGGCAAAAAGAGAGAGAAACCTTGATGTGCAAGAGATATGTCAACCAGTTGCCTCTCGCACGTGCCCAAGAGGGGACCTGGCCTGCAACCCAGGCGTGTGCCCTGACTGGGAATCGAACCAGCGACCTTTGAGTTCACAGGCCAGCGCCAAATCCACAGAGCCACACCAGCCAGGGCAGTGACTCACTTTTAAGAGACAGAAGATGGCAGAAGCCATGTGTGTCCTGAGGCCAGGACACAAAAGACAGTGCCGCTCCCTCCTCGTTCTCTGTCTCCTGGACCAGCTGCTGGGGGGGAAGCGATCTGTCATGCATGCAAAGCAGCCCGATGGGCAGAGGCCCCTGTGGGGAAGAGAGGCGCTGAGCCCCTGCCACCAGGCAGGGCAAGTGAGCCGCCCTGGGAAGGGGTCCTCAGGCCCTGCTCGGTCTTCCAGACGGCTGCACCCCAACTAGAGACCCTGAACCAGAACCACCCAACTAAACTGCTCCCAAATTTCGGACCCACCAACACTGTGAGGCAACACAGATGTTTAGGACAAATGTACCCTATGCCCCCAACACCCCATTTCATTAAGAGAAGTCCCCTGCCAGCCATAACGCATGCCATGACTATGAAGTGGAATTCTTTCTTGTCCCACTGTCCCTCCCCGCCTCTCTGATGAGGATCAGCACTTACGAAGGGGGATCCCCCAAAACCCAGAATTTATTAATGAAAAATTGTGTATGTTTAAACTTCTTCGGTCACCTACTCTCCACTTGCTGCAAAACACCTATTGAGACCTTTTTTCCACTGCTTAAAATAGTTTTTTTAAAAAAAGGTTGTGTTTATTTATTTTTAGAGGGGAAGGGAAGGAGAAAGAGAGGGAGAGAAACATCAATGTGTGTTTGCCTCTTGAGTGCCCCCCACTGGGGACCTGGCCTGCAACCCAGGCACGTGCCCTGACTGGGAATCGAACTGGCGATCCCTTGGTTCGCAGGCCCGCACTCAATGCACTGAGCCACACCAGCCAGGTCAAAACAGTTTTTGAACTCCTCGATTCTGATGCCTTTTAGTGCTTCTGCCCTTGTTTGTTTCACCTCTTCCACATCAGCAAAACATTCTCCTCTGAGGACTTTTTTCATCTGGGGAAACAAAAAAAAGTCCTTTGGGGTGAAATTGGGTGAATAGGGAGAGTGGGACATGGGGGTCTTGCTGTTTTTTGGTTAAAAACTGCTGAGCACTCAGTGCAGTGTGGGCAGGTGGGCTTGTGAATCACCCACCATGAAATGGGCAAACACATTGAAAGAATCTTCAAAAAAATTCACTGAAGCTGAACGCAGCCTCTCACACCACCTCCAGCTGGTACACTGATCCAGACAGGTGCCTAGAACACTCACTCACCTAGTGGGGGAAGCCTGTACTACAAAGGGCCTGCCCCCCAGAAGATAATTCTGGTTTTTGGGCGTCCCTCCTCGACGATCTGAATTGGCTTGAACCACGTTGCTCTGAAGGAAGAGAGCGAGGCGGGGGGTGGAGGGGGGAGGTTTGTGCCCTGTCTGTGTGGGCCCATCTCGTGTGTTCTTAGCTGATGATTTCCTCCAGAGAAGTCATCAGGACTTCCAGCTGGTCAGGGTGAGAGTCCTATAATTTTTTGAAATGTTCCCACTTTGTTTGGAAAGTGAAGTCTGCCGAGAAACAAACCTGGCCCTTTGGGCTTTCCTGCATCTGCGCCAGATCTGGGCAGGCCTCCCCGCAGTGTGGAGGGGGCCTGTCGGCTGCACTCAGGGGGTGAGGGCGGGAAAACAAGAGCCTACTCTTTTCCCTGCAGTGGGAAAGCAGCTAACAGCATTCAGATATTTTCAGATGAAACTGTTACCATGGGAATGTTTCCATATTGCTCCCTTAATAATGAATGATGGGTGGAAACAATGCACAGTGCAGCTCTAGAATTCTAGAAATAAAGGGAGCAAGGGAAGGGAAATGGAGCTGGAAGAAAGGTCCCCAGGAAAGGCCTGATGAGTTCAATCAAAACTGCTTTCTAAGGGAATGGGGGTAGTATGCTGGTCAACAGTTTTCCTCCAAGGACCAGGATTCCCAGACAGGCCGGAGGTGGGTGCTGCTGAGGTGGGTGTGGGGGTGGACGGTGATCCTTCAGTATTCCTGGTAGGGTGCTAGGTTGCTCTTTCCTTTTGGAGCTTTGCATATGGGGCAGGGAGTGGGGGACAAAAACCTGATACTTGACAAATCCTGATGCTTCTAAACATTTCTCCATTTCTGTCCTGGCAAGAGGTCAAAATGCTTGAGGACCCCTCAGTCCCCCTGGGGCCTCAGACTGTACCCGGAAGGCAGGAGCACACCAGCACACACACCTTCCATATCGCAAACCGGACCTTCCTATGCTCTGCTGCCCCGTGCAGGGCTCAGGGATCATTTCTTAACCAAGGGTTCATTTCACTACCTCACCCTCCACCCCAAACTACTCACTGCTGGAAGCACACGCAGGGGTCCCAACTCTCTGCCAGCTGAGCCGGGCTCCTATTACTCCAGGACCTTGAGAATTCCAAGGACAGATGACCCATTAATCAGCAAAACAGGCTACCTTTTGTGACAGACACTTACCCTTGTCTGCTATAACTCCATACAATACTCTCTCCTTCAGAAGGATTTGTTGCCTTTTTGTTTTATTTTTTGAGAAAGGGCACCCTAATAGAGCCATCTTGCTTACAGAATGAATGGGAATTCAACCTGCTGGCTAGGGATTTAAGAATGAGTATTAGTGAGTGGGTAAGCACTTCTTAAATATCACATAGAAAGAAATGGATACCACCCCACCCCACACCCCTGCACACGTGAACTGCTCACCCAGATCCTGTCAATGCCCCAGACCTACATTTGCTTGGAGTGTCAGAATCTAGGGCTTACTTTATGTTCTTTGTTTAAAAAATTTTATTTATTGATTTTAGAGAGGGGGAGAGAGAGAGGAGTGGAGGGAGGGAGCGAGAGACAGAGAGAAACGTCGATTTGTTGTTCCACTTATTTATGCATTCCTTGGCTGATGCTTGCACGTGCCCTGTCCCGGGATCAAACCAACAACCTTGGTATATTGGGACGAGGCTCTAACCAAGTGAGCTCCTGGGCCAGGGTCCCTATGTCTTTGAGATCTTTAGTTAACATACGATGTAAGCGGCACTTGAACTGTTCCCTGGGCACAGCAAGTGAAGACTAATCCTTATAGGAATGCAGCCTGAAGACCAGAAACCACACTGGGCTGGGTGACCAGAGAGCAGTGCCTTCTTCCTCTAAATAAGCACCCAGCAAAGCAACAAATACAGCTGTCCATCTCTCCCACCTTCCACAGCCACCCATTTTCTGTCCTAACATGCAAGGCTCCCAAGGAGAAAATACATTTGAAACTTAGATCTAGCACACGTATGAGCTCAGTGCAGCAGGCAGCTCTACAGACAAAGCTGGCTGGCACGGAGAAACCAGCCGGGACACCCGGGGCAAGCCTCCTGGGCCGACTTCCCGGGCCCCTTGTCCCTGGGATCTCCGTCATTCCGGCCACACGGGAAAGCGCTCTCCGGCAAGAGGCACGCTTCTCTTTATCCTTTCTCACGGGCTGCTGGGCAGGCAGAGCTGCTGCCTGCGCGCTTTGAAAGTCATTTCCGGTACACAGTAACGCTCACTCCCAAGATGTGAACCCCAAAATGCTGCAGGATCCTAGATGGTAAATGTAAGCTGCTGTGTCAGTATCTGGCTTGTAACCGGGTACCTGTTTCGGCTGCCACTTACACCTGACAGGTGAACACAGCTTTCGTGCTGCCTGAGATGAATACCTGAGTCCATTATTGCACAGTGTGTTTTTCAAGTTCGGCTGCTTCTTTGACATTTTTTATAGCAGTGTGTGTCAGATTTTTACTTTCCACGCTGGAACATTCCTTCAAAGAGGTGGCGGTGGCTGCTGATCTGCAGCCACAGAAGTATGAGGCACACGGGCACTGGAACTCCTTCAAATGAAAGGGACGCTTACATACGTACGGCTTGGCCAAGGCCCGAGTTGAACACAACTGCCTCCATCGAGCTTTTTGGGAACTCTTCTATTTGAGAAAATTCCCCTTTGCTTGAATTCCCACTGTATTTAATTTTGTCTATTATAGTTCTTACCTACTGCAGTTTTCTACCTGTAGTAGACACCTACCTACCCATTACCTCTTAGAAGATAAAAATCTTCCAATCTAGCACCTGCCCACCATAACTATTTCACTTTTATTTCTCACAACACCCAGCCCCGCACTCGACACCCAGGAGCACACCTGTTTCTGCACGAACGAATGACCAAGCAGTGGAGAGCCCCTCGGAGGTGCCGCAGGAGAGAGACCACTGGCCTCCGAACAAAGAGCCTCGCGGACCAGATGACCTGAAGAAAGCTCAGAGGCCTGTGATAACTGGGTCCGAATGGTCTCAGTCCCTGTCCTTCTGTGGTTGATTTTGCCGAGACCATAGCTCAGCTGTCAAGAAGTATCTCAGTAAGAAATATTTGGGTTTCCCTCTAGTTTTATAGCCTCACTTGGTGCAATAAGCTGTGTGGACGTCCATGAAGTTCTAAGGCAAATAGCCTGACGTTCATTTATTGCCTGTTCATTCATTCAAAAAATATTTATTGAGCATTGACTATATGCCAAGTATTGTTCTAGGCACCGAGTATAGAGTGATAATAAAGATACCTGACATCAGTCTTAATGATGATTTTTTTAATCTGACACCAAAATCAAAGGCAACAAAAGGAAAAATAAGCAGGCGGGACTACATCAAACTAAAAAAAAAATCACCAACCAAATGAAAAGGCAACCCTACTGAATGGGGTGAAATATTTGCAAATCATGTATCTAATAAGGGGCTAATGCATAAAGAATTCATGCAATTCAATAGCAAAAAAACAAACAAACAAAAAGACCCCCAAACACTCTGATTTAAAAATGGCAGAAGATCGGAACAGACATTTTTCCAAAGAAGACATAGAGATGGCCAACAGGTACCTGGAAAGATGCTCAACTTCACTAGTCATCAGGGAAATGCAAATCCAAACCACAATGAGATCACCTCACACCTGGTAGAATGGCCAATATCAAAAAGACAAGAAATAACAAATACTGGTGAGGTTGTGGAGAAGAGGGAATCTTTGTGCATTGACGGTGGGAACGTGAATGGTGCAGTTACTGTGGAAAACAGTAAGGAGGCTGCTTAAAAAATTAAAACTAGAACTGTCACATGATCCAGCAATTCCACTTTTGGGTATTTATCCGAAGAAAATGAAAGCACAAACTGGAAAAGACAGACACCCCGAGCTCACTGTAGCACTGTTCACAACTGCCAAGATATTCAAACAACCCAAGTGTCCACCGGTGGATGGATGGATAAAAAAGATGCGAGATTATATATATTTAAAATGAATATTATTCAGCAATAAAAAATGAAACCTTGCCATTTGCAACATCATGGATGGACCTTGAGTGCATTATAAGTTAAATAAGTCAGAGAAAGGAAAATACCACATGATCTCTCTGATATGTGTAATCTTTAAAAGGTAAAAAACATACAGAGAACAGACTGGTGGTTACCAGAGGCAGGAGGTGGGTGGTGAGTGAAATGGTTAAAGGGGGTCAAAGATACAAATTCTGGTTATAGATGTACCATGGAGATATAATGTATAACATGGTGGCTGTAGTTAAAATGGTATTATGTTGCATAGTTGAACGTTGCTAAAAGCATAATCTTAAAAGTCCTCATCACAAGAAAAAGATTTGTAACTATGTGGTGACAGATGTTAACTAGACTCATTGTGGTGATCATTTCATAATAGATGGAAACAGTGACTCATGACGTTGCATGCCTGAAACTAACACAGCCTGAAACAAACACAATGTTAGACGTTAGAATATCTCATTTAAAAGACGGACAAGCCCCCACTTTCAGGAACGCTTACACGCTAGTAAGGGAGAGACACTCAACAGATGAAGGACTACCCACGAGAGAAAAAAACAAACCCAGGTGGTGAGATGCTAAGAATTCAGGGTGATGTTTCTGTGGGCTTTTTCGATTACAGAGCCTGAAAATGTTCCTCTCTGTAGAGGTGACATTACACTGCGGTGTGAATGACAAGAACGAAGCAGCTTTGCAAATATCGAAAGGGAGAGCATCCCAAGCCGAGAACAGCCAGTGCCGGGGCTCGGAACCAGGCATGTACTAGGTCTAGAAGCAGTCCGCGCAGGGAAGTGGGCAAGGAGCAAGCAGCTCAGAAAGGCTTCGAGAGGCAGGTCTAGGTTTTTACTTGCAACAAGACGACACTGAAAGAATTTAAGGACAGTCCTGGCAAAAGGGCTGCTGCAAAGAGAATGGATTTTAGAAGAAAGAGGGGGAGTGGGAAAATCAACAGTAAGGATGTTAATTTGCCTTTGGTGCAGGCAGGGAGTCAGGGTGGCCTGGACTTTGGTGGTCGCAGGGGAGGTGAAGGTAAGTGAGCAGACAGGTGTTTCAGAAGTGGCGTCGACGGGACTCGGGCACAGACTGCCTGTGTGGTAAGGAGCAGGAGATAATGTCCGGGTTTTTGCCTTGAGCAACCATGCAGATGGTGGTGCACTCTGCTAAAATGGGAAAGCTGGAGAAGGTGCAGTTAGTGCTGGACATCAAAGGCTCTGTCTAAGGTGCCTCAGATACCCAAAAGGAAATAACAAGCAGGAAACTGGGGACACTAATTTGGTTGCCATGGGTACACTGACTCTTAAAGTCAAGGGCTGCCAGTAGCAATGAGCTATACCTAGGGCCAAGATCTCGGTTTCTAAACAGCATCCTCCAGTAAAATGAAGCAGGGTTCCTTAGAGAAATGGCTGCTGTCAGGAGTGGGACAGGGAAAGTGTAGCATGATGCCTGGGAAGCACACAGGTGCCTGGAACATGGGGCCGAAAGTAAGGGGTGCTCAGAAAACATGGGGACATGTTGACAGGCACAGGAGCCAAGCTGAAGGAGCTCCCAATGGCTAAATCTGGGATAACAACAGATGAGCAACAAAATAAACGACAGTAATGGATTACGCCCCATAGAACAAAGTAAATATCCACGAGTCCATGTTGATATACATAAATAATGGAAAAAATAAATGATGGAAAAGGCATTGTTCTAACAGTACAGTTCCAATTAACAAATGCAGAAGAAATGATATAAGTAGGAAATTTGGCAAATATCAGTGAACTATTCTAGGCAAAATCAGTGATAGTTAAAATCACAATGAGATACCGCTTCATAGGAGCATTGTTCATACCAGTCAAAAAGTAGAAGCAGCCCTGGCTGGTGTGGCTCAGTGGGTTGAGCGCTGGCCTGCAAACCAAAGTGTTGCCAGTTTGATTCCCAGTCAGGGCACATGCCTGGGCTGCGCAAGAGGCAACCACACATCGATGTTTCTCTTCCTCTCTTTCTCCCTCCCTGCCCCTCTCTAGAAAA
This sequence comes from Macrotus californicus, assembly GCA_007922815.1. Taxonomy (NCBI): domain Eukaryota; kingdom Metazoa; phylum Chordata; class Mammalia; order Chiroptera; family Phyllostomidae; genus Macrotus; species Macrotus californicus. The sequence continues at coordinate 102,982 of VMDR010001180.1, forward strand.
ATAAATAAAATCTTTAAAAAAAACTTACTTTTTTTTTTTAAGATTTTATTTATTTATTTTTAGAGAGGGGCAGGGAGGGAGAAAGAGAGGAAGAGAAACATCGATGTGTGGTTGCCACTCATGCACCCCCTACTGGGGAGCTGGTCTGAAACCCAGGCATGTGCCCTGACTGGGAATTGAGCCGGTGACCCTTTGGTTCGCAGGCTGGCACTCAATCCACTGAGCCACACCAGCCAGAGCAAAAGACCACATTATTGTATGACCTTATTTATAGGAAAGGCCCAGATTATACAAATCCCATTATTATTTTTTAAATTTTTAAACGTTTCAAATTATTTCAAACTAAAAAGTAAAAATATAAAATCAAGGTGCTCAGTGAGATCACCTAGAGACAAATTATGCAGCAGATAAGGAAATGGGACAGAACCTTGGGGCGTGCTAACTCGTTACAGGTTGAGCGGAGGTTGAACAGCCAGGTAGGAAATCCAGCCACTTGTGCTGCCTGCCAAGACAATGGGGGCAAGGGACATTTCCCTGGCCCCAATACTCAAGACAGCTTAATGAAGGCATTTCTCAAATACATGGAGAGAAAAATCAACCCTGCCCTCACCTCTGCCTCTCCAGCTTGCCCAGATGCAGCGGTCCAGCTCTGCTTCAGTGTAGGAGGGGCAGAAGGAAGCTTGCTACCTGGGACGGAGATTCCCTATTCCCGGGAAGGGGGAAGGTGAACTAACACCCTCCAGGGATAGAGCTCAGTGAATGAGCACAACGATCCTAACCTCCTTTTTACAGAGAGAAAAACAGGAACAGAAAAGTCAAGTAATTTGCACAATGAACGTGGCAAAGTTGGGATTCCACTCAGTTTGTAGCTCTTAGGTCCACACTCTTCTCCTGTACCTGCAACCTAGTGGACTCCCGCTACCACTAAGAGATCATTCAGTTTTCAGGGCAGCTAGCCAGTGTTTCCACAAGGGCTGCAGCGACTGAGTAGAGCTGCTTCTCAAGAAAGGGTTGCATAGATCAAGAAAATTAAGTTAGACACAAGCAAGAATGATAGGCATCCCCCTGGGTACTTTAGGCAGGCTTGTGACAGGTAGAGCAAGATCTGAGACTCAGCCCACTGCCAGCAGGCACAGCCCCGCAGGACGGAGACTGGTCAGCTTACCCTAGGTTCAGTCTTTCAGGGTCAGGGGAAAGGGCAATTTGCTGAGACCTACTTACAACCCTTTAATGGAGTCTCCAGAGAGAGTAAAGATGGTCTCTGGACAAAGCACAGGTGAGGGCAGGGGCGCCATGCTGAGGACAGGGGCATGAAGTGGACAAGATGCACTCTAAACACCGAGATGCAGCTCCTAGACACTGGCAGCCTGGCCTTGGTCCTCCTGAGACCCAAAGGATGAGGAGCTGGGAGGAGGTTCAGACGGAGGGGGCATCCACAAAGGCCCAACAGAGTGAACAAGGCGCACTTCTCGGACTGAAAGATTTCTTTGACTAGAGTGCAGTATGTGGGAGAGTGCAGACAGGGCCGCAGAGGTCTGGGCCGGGGCTGCAGGGCCCAGTGGGCCACCTGAAGATAGGGATTTTAGTGCTCCCTTCAGCAGCACACACACGAAAACGGGAAGAGCTGAGCTTTATAAGGGGAAAGGGAAGACAGTAGAGTTTGTTCTCTTGTAGAGAAAATTATATTTATGCATAATTTTTGTCTTTTAAAAAAGTTAAACTATGGTAAACTCAGCTATTCAAACAGACTGTGACCTCTTCAAGGGCAAAGACTATGCAGGAGCTGCTACAGCTTCCTCGACGCTTGGCGCGGTGGTTCCCAGACTGTAGCCTGCACCAGAATCTCGGGGTGGGGGGTTGTCGGCACAGATCTTACTGGGCACCAACCAGAGTTTCTGATTCAGTAGGTCTGAGAACTGTATTCCTTAAAAAGAAGTGAATGTGTGAAGATACTCAGTGGCTTCTGGTCAAGATGGCAGGGTAGGCAGGCATGGCCAGCCTCTTCGCACAACCACATCAAAATTACAATGAATATATAGCACGACCATCACTCAGGAACGTCAGATATTGAACTGAATGGAAGTCTGACAACTACGAAACTGAGTTAAGTGGAAGTCTGACAACTATGAAATTAAAGAAACCACATCCATCCAGACTGGTGAATGTGCTGACAAAGAATGGGCTGGTCCCACATCCATGTGAATAAAAATTTGGGAGGGATATCTCAGGAGTGAGGAGTCCCAACCCCACACCAGGCCCCCCAGCCCAGGGTTCCAGTGCAAGGAAGGTAAGTATCCACAACTTCTGGCTGCAAAGTCCAGTAGGGGTTAAGTCAGTGGAAAAAACTTCTGGAGCTCCAAGCAGTTAAAGAACCTCTTAAAGAACCTACACATGGACCTACCTACTCAGCCTCACTCCCTCCAAGCTCTAGCACTGGGGTGGCATCTTGAAGGGCACCAGTAGCAAACAGGGAGAACTGAAGCGTCTGGCATCAGGTGAGCAGAGGCCATTGTCCCTTTGCTAAACCCTCCCCCCACAGAACCAGTAAGCTGGTGCCATATCTGAGATTCCATTAACCTAGCTAACACTGTTTGACCTTGGAGATCCCCAGAGGCTCTGCCCCACCCAACTTATGGGCCCACCCAAGCTGCCTTTCCATAAGAATGGCTGGACTTGGCTCCTAAATCCTATCAAACAAGCATTAGCTGGCTTCAGAGAGCTTTAGTGGCAGCCATATTAGATTCACAACTTGGCTTTGCTTGGGAATCTCCAAGCCCAGCACAAGTAGCAGCCATCTCAGACTGCTTTACAGCTCAGGCAGGGTGCCCTGAGCAAAACACAGGTGGAGGCTGACCTTGGCCTGCACCACCCAGGAAACCCCAGGCCCAGTGCACACAGTGGACAGCTACAGACCACATCAGAGCACCACCATCCTGCCCCTGCACAGCTGATTCTCCATGGACAGTGGAGGTTGATGGTTAATAGTCACAGCCAATCCTTGCAGCTGACTGGCCTGGGCAAAACCCTCCCATTGATCTGCCAACAGCAACCAAGGCTCAACTACAAGAGGAGGGTGTACTCAGCCCACAAGAAGGGTGCACCTCAAGTACCCAGGTTGGGTGATAGGGGAGGCTGTGCCACTGGACCCAACAGGACACCTACTATATTAGGCCACACTACCAAGACATGGAGTCAAAGCAGCTCTACCTAATACATAGAAACAAACACAGGGAGGCTGACAAAACAAGGAGACAAAGAAACATGGCCCAAATGAAAGGACAGATGAAAACTCCAGAAAAAGAGCTAAACAAAATGGAGATGAGCAATCTATCAGATGCAGAGTTCAAAACTATGGTTATAAGGATGCTCAAGGAACTTAGTGAGGACCTCAACAGCATAAAAAAGACCCAGTCAGAAAGGAAGAATACACTAATTGAAATAAAGAACAACTTATAGGGAAACAAGAGTAAAGTGTATGAGGCTGAGAATCAAGTCAATGATTTAGAACATAAGGAAGAAAAAACAACCAACCAGAACAAGAAAAGAGAACCCCCCGAAATGAGGACAGTATAAGCAGCCTCTGGGACAAGTTCAAGAGGCCCCACATTCACATCACAGGGGTACCAGAAGGAGAAGAGAAAGAGCAAGAAATTGGAACTCTATCTGAAAAAATACTGAAAGAAAATTTTCCTAATTTGGTGAAAGAAATAGACATTCAAGTCCAGGAAGCACAGAGTCCCAATTATGATGGATGCAAAGAGGCCCACTCCAAGATACTTTAAAAGGCCAAAATTAAAGATAAAGAGATACTCTTAAAAGCAGCAAGAGAAAAGTAGTTGGTTACCACATGGTTGCCAGATGGGAGGAGGGAGGGAAAGAATGGGTGAAGAGGTGAGGGGATTAAGAAGTACAAATAGGCAGTTACAGAATAGCCCTGGGGATATAAAGTACAGTAAAGGAAATGGAGTAGCCAAAGAACATACGCATGACCATGGACATGGAACAATGGTGGGGGAATTGCTTGAGGGAGTAGGGGGTGCTGGGTGGAGGGGGGCATGGCAGAAAAATCAGGACAACTGTAATAGCATAATCAATAAAATATAATAATAAAAAAAAGACACACTCAGCCACTTCTGCTCTAAATGGTACACAGAAGTGGCTGGGATGGAGGAGGCTGGAATTAAAGCCACCCAGAGGCAGGTAAAGAAGTAGAGAAACAGTTCAGTTAGTGACAAAACCTAATTTAGGAGGTTTCCCCTCTATCAATGTTCCAAGATATTTTTCCATTTATAAATAAAAGGTGAAACCCTGTTCTTCCCCAAATTAACAATTTGAGATCAATTAAACAAAAATCAGAGTGCTTTTAAGAGTAGTTACATCCCTACTTCGCTCAACTGTCTGTCCCTGAAATAAACCTAGCCACCAAGCCTGTGAGCCTCTAGATAGGCGTCATCAGTCACCTGGTGACAGCTACCACACGGGAAAAACCTCTGAGGAACTGAGAGGCTTCCAGAAAATCTGCTTTGCCAACTTTAACCCCTTAGTAATAGAAATTTCAAAACCTATTGGTGCTTCTGCCATCTCTTATTTTTTCCTCAGTCCTGGTGTTTTACACTGAACTTACTGCAGATCTATAATGGCGTTAAGATCATGTTGTTAGAGGCTGGCTCCCACGGCAGACATGGTACTGATCGGACACGCAGATGCCAGCCCTGGCTAAGGCACCGACTAACAGTGTCACTTTGGGTAAGTCCCTTCTACTTTTTATGCTCTACTACAGAAGTATGGAGTTGGACAGATGATCTTTGTGACTGATTCAAGCTCTGAAGTTTCGATTTTCAAATCGAAAGAAATAAGAAGCATTATCGCACTTTCATGTGGGGGGGGGTTACATTCCCCAGATACCTAGAGTTCAAACTAAACATTCCTATGGGATTCTTTCACCTCCCAGTGTGCCAGTTACATAACTGGACACGTGGAAAACCAACATGGAAAAAGTTCCAAAAGAACAGCTCCAGATGTGCGCTTAGGGAAGGTGGAACTGGTACTCCCCTCACTTTCTGAGTGTCACGCAGCCCTCCCGGGGAGCCCCAGCTGGGTCAGAATACCTTTTACAGGTCCACTCTTAGTTTCCCTACAAATAAAGTATGACTACAGTAGTTTTAAGTTCTTCCTGGTATTATACCTTTTCAAATCTCAAGACAATCAGGTAAATTTTCTTAACCAATAGTAAATGTTGCATCAAGGGTTGGTCAAATCTAGCCCTGGCTGGTATAGCTCAGTGGATTGAGCATGAGCTGCAAACCAAAGGGTCGCTGGTTCGATTCCCAGTCAGGGTACATGCCTGGGTTGCGGGCCAGGTTCCCTAGTGGGGGCCACGTGTGAGGCAACTACACATTGATGTTTCTCTCCCTCTCTTTCTCCCTCCTTTCCCCTCTCTAAAAATAAATAAATAAAACCTAAAAAAAAAAAAGGGTTGGTCAAATCTGGCCCCTGTTTTCTACACTTTTAAGTGGTTAAAAGAAATCAAAATATTTTGTAACAAGTGAACATCACATGAAATTCGAATTTCAGTGTCTGTAAGTAAAGTTTTATTGGAATGGAGCCTGCTCGTCTGTTTACAGATAGTCCTGACGCCTTTTTTACTATGACAGAGTCGAGCAGCCCCAAGTCTCAAGCATTTACCGTCTGACCCTTCAGAGAAGAAGTCTGTGACCTGTGGGTTACATCACAGCACACACAGCCCTATCACTTCAGTAACAGCACTTCAAGGACCATTTGATGATAAATGACTTATGTATACACTATGGACAGGAAAGCTCTGAAAGAACAAGTGTTCCTGTGGGATTCTATTTATTTACTTACTTTATTGTTGTTCAATTACAGTTTGCATCCCCCCCCCCACAGTGTTCCTGTGGGATTTGGATTTGCCAATGTACACAGGTAATACCGGAACTTTGTCAAGTGTATGCATCATTATGCAGCTTTCAAACCTAGAAGGGACGGCAATGTCTCGATTTCACTGTCTCACTTCTGCAATTGTCCCTGCTAAAGGAGAAGATCAAATCTACAGACCCAGCGCTATCACTGAGGAACACAGCCAGGAAACAGAATGGTACTACAAAGTCAGGAAGTGTTTCCCGAAGATGCCCAAATCTCGCCTTCTAGTGAGGTGCTCATACTTTCTAAACCAAAAATAACTGGGACAAATGGTCTGACAAGTGTGAGTGTGCCATGGGAGGCAAGGGAACAGTTTTTGAACTTGGAAGTACCAGAGACATCTGAGATACACTACTGTGATACTCAAAAGTAAGACTTCCACAGAGCTGAGGGCCAAACAAGTTAGACATTTGCTCTCCCAGAGGGAGACTTCTGATAAATAGAATTAGAAGAAGACAAGAATTCCTTGCAAGCTGAGAGGTTTTAATGAGTGGGTTACTGGGGCTGTGAATCTGGGGATCAAGGTTTTGGAGTACTCAGGCTACCTGTGTGGAACATTCTCATACTGTAACCATAAGCAAATTTAGCAACCTGACATGTGGTATTTCTCAGACAGTATCTAGCCCCCAATCAGCTTCCTAGAAACACATGGATATTAAAAATTAAAGGATGATGTCAAATAAATGTTTAAGGAAAACTAGGTCACATACTTATTTTTCAGGTTTACAGGCATATTTAAGACACTTTTACACTGACTATTACTAGTACAATTCAAACCAAAGGGGCATCAAAGCCAACACCAGCTCCATTGTGAGGGCCTGTTTAGGAAGGATCGATGCTCTACCTAGAATGTGAGCACTTACCTCTCTCTCTGCCCCCTGCTACTCATGATTCAGTTGCCTTCCCTGAGGTCAGGAAAGTTCTCATTCCATTCAGGGCTGGCCCATCAGTGTCTTTCCTTTTTTGGTGTCTTCCCCAGACAGGTGATGCACACATGGGCACAGAGAAAACCATAGCCCCTCCGTCTTCCTTCATGGGCCATTTCTGAATGGTTATGTGCTCCCCACATTCCTAACAGCAGAGCCTACTCCTGCTGTAGCATTTATAAGCTCCGACAATGCAGGCTACTGCTCATTTTGTTTTGTCGAACGTGGAAGATATGCGAATGGAGAAGCAACAGACCTTTGATGCGCTAAGTAAGGCTAAGTTGTAACATTATGCCATGGGGACGGCAAACCTTCAAAGTGATGTTTTCTTCTCATGATTGCCTCACCATTCATTAAAATACCACGGCAAACAGCCTCAGAACTGTCCATTTAAAAGATAATGCAGTTGGTGCAAAGTGAAAGGTCTCCCTTCAGTCTTCCATTTTCCTATTTTGCTTATCACTCTTACAGCTCGCATACTCTTGAGTAAATGTCACAGCCAGAAGAAGCCTCTTCCTGTATTTATGCACCTGGCTCCCCACATTACCTAGTCTCTAAAGGGCCTATGAAATGAAAACTATCCACGGGAGCCTGTAGGTCAGAGAGGAGACGCCCACGAGCACGCCCTCTGCAAACCTGCCCTGCCTGGACTGATGGCAGAGGAGCTGCTAGCCAGGGAAACGTGTCAAGAGCAGGCGAGAGCTAGGGCACTGCTGGGCTGTCTTTTATGAATCAGACACTTAAACTTCAATTACAAAGATGAAGAGACAAGAATCTAAATATATAAACAGCGCTTTTCACGTCTTGACAAACTACCTTCTTGCCTCTGTTTCTCACAAATGCAACAATCAATAAGGAATACTCATTTAAAATCATATTTTAGTTTGAACAGGGAAGAACTTGGAAGGGAAGAATTAACTGTCATTGGAAGCTGTGTAACTGACACATTTATTTGGTAAATGGGATTCTCTCAGAAAATAATGAAAATGAGGAGCCCTCAAATTTAGAATAAGCATGGGGGGAGGGGAGATAGGGAAGTATGCAAGTAAACACGGCTCATGTTCCTTACAAGTCTATGCTGTTAGTCACTGTTCAAGAAGTGTGATCTGATGAGAACACATTCCTTGGAACAGCAAAGGGTCCATGCTAAAGGAGGAAAAAAGCATGTAAATCACAGCAGAAATTGCATTAGGTAGGTATGTGCCGAGGAAAACAATCGGCCTTTTCTAAGAATAGATGTCCCCACAACGTTAAAATAGATTGTCTCTTCTACATTCAAATCATACTTGTCTTCTTTCCTAACGAGTATTATCTTTTTGAATAAAAAATACTTTCAAGTTAAGAAAGATAGAAAGCAGCCCTGGCTGGCATAGCTCAGTGGATTGAGCACGGATTGCAAACTAAATGGTCATCGGTTCAATTCCCAGTCAGGGCACAAGCCTGGGTTGCAGGCCAGGTCCCCAGTGGGGGCCACGTGAGAGGCAACCACACATTGATGTTTCTCTCTCTCTCTTTCTCCCTCCCTCCCCCTCTCTAAAAATAAATAAATAAATAAATAAAATCCTTTCTTTTTTTAAAAAAGAGAGAAAGCACAGGATTTCACCCACATCTGTACAGAAACATTTACTTCGTAAGACAAAACAACTCAAGATCACAGTACACAGTGGTTATTTATTTAAATACTTGAAAAGGTCAATGATGGAAAAAATAGGTTTATCATGAGAGTTTATATTCATTAGATTTACTTTACCATTTAAAAAAGTGCTGCTTCTCGGTTACCCTAGCCAGATACAGAACACTTCAGGACACATGCAGCTACTGGGACGCACTACGACAGACACGGCCTCTCTAGAATGATTTATATACTTCGGGAGGAGAGTCAACAGTAGTAATGGGGACTGTTTATTTAAACTAAAAATATCGGTAATATACAAATCTTTTTCTCATTTGATTGAAAGGGCTATAAAATTCAACACGGCGACAAAGGAAACAACATAATCGCGTAGTAACGCCTCTGCCAAGGGCCTCTGGTTCACCCGCCCCTCAGAGGACAGCCTCCTGCTCAGCTGTGTGGTGGTCCAGACCGCACGGTGGCTTTGGGCCTGGCCTGCCATCAGCGAGTGAGAGAAGGTGTGCTGGTAAGCTGACACTGATTTGTTTGCTTGTGAAAACGGAGAGAAAGTGGCAAAGATCATTCTGAGTAAGTGTGAAATAAATAAGTGATCCACGAGTGAACGCAATCTGAGCTGACTTACACCTAGGAGAGTGGGGCAACTGAGCACTAACAATACCGTGTAGAAACATCCAGAAAGGTCATTTCTAGAACTCAGTTTGGGAGACCATATCTTGCCTGAATATGTACATTATTTACAAAATATTCCCTTTTGGCTTCTGGAAGTTAGCCACTTTAGCTCGGCTGTTAAGCTGTTCCTTTCCACGTGCTAGCCAGTACTGCAGTTATAACTATCATGAATTACAAATAATTAATAAAGTAACTCTGCATGTATAAATATGTCAATATTCCTAGCAGAATTTAAAGCATTCAGAATGTACATAAAAGTATTTGTTTTTGGTAGGGGCCAGTATTTTTTTTAATCACCGCTGTTTCAATAACGCTTTGTACATAGCAAAGCCCAAAACGGCAAAAACAGTAGCACCAAAACTTGCTCGAAGCCAAAACGTGGAGCTCTTGAGGTCAGCTTGTGTCACGTGCCTGTAGTCAGAAAATATAATTAATGTTTAAAACATGGTTAGTATGAAAATACCAGTATCAACAGCCTACTTTCAGGGAAGTATCGGCACACTTGTCAGGCTAACTGCACACAGTGATGCTTCCCGAAAACACTTCTCAGGACAGCCACATGTACACTGCTTAGCTGATCATTATCTTATAAGTAGACATTAATAAAAATAAATGTCTTCATAATTAGCTACTACTTGGGAGTAAACAACATCTAAATTTTTATACATTTTCTTCACATGGGCGATGGAGAACTTAGACAAATCCACGGACCACTTTGTAATGCCGCCATGGTCATCCAAGATGAAGGCAAGATGGGGACCTCGCAGTTTTGAGAGTCAACTTCATGGAACTTAATGTGTACTCTTGAGTCCCCAGGAACTGAAAGCTATCTTGTAAGCAGTTAAGTGACAAGTGACAATACTTTTTCCAAGAGCAATGCTTAAAGTCAACTTTGGAAATAGTGAGCCCCATAAAAATTTACCAAAATAATACCAAAGGGGTTGGTAGGATTTACCAGTTTGCATTAATTTAGTTAATGCTAATTAAAGAAAGGAAAACCAACCAACCAACCAACCAACCAACCAACCAACAAACCAACCCCGGTATTAGACAGGCAGTGACAATGGTAACAACTAAAGGACATAATGTAACATGATGGACTGAAAAGTAAATGACATTAAAAAAAAGCCATATTATGCATGACAGGAACAGGGACAGCCTGTATCACAAACCGAGTTTGTGAGCATGCTCAGTTAATAACACAGCTAAGCACCCTCAAGAGTCTCAAGTATGACAGCTTACCATGAGGAGGATAAAGCTTTAAAGCAAAGGTTGGAACATTTTATTCAAGTATCACTGAAGTTTTAGTTAGGTGAACACAACTGAGGTGAGGCAGTAACTTACAGAATTAAGAGCTTAGAGAGACTGTCTAGTTCAGGTTATTTGGCAACTAAGTTTAACAAACGGATCTGAAGCCAAAGTCAGACATCGTTAAAAGACCAAGACACTGACATACGCAAAAGAGTTAAGGGCCAAGAGTACAGATTGTGCACAGCTCTGCCTCAGTGACAGTCAAAGCGTGAGCAACGGGATTAGTGACCACAGAGTGCCATCTGTGGGTCCCTAGAAACAGGACTATAAAGCGGCCCAGAGTGCCCCGTGCTCATCGCCCTGGCAAAGCAGCACACAGCACTCCGATCGCTTTTCCTCCCCCGTTTCCATTAGAGACAAAAACCACTCCTTGAATCGTTATTATTTTACAAAGCAAACTGGTAACACGAATTCATTCCACTGTGAATTAGTTATTTCAGCAGGCAATGTTTTATTTATTTATTTATCTATTTATTTATCTGTCTTTACTTAGGTTTTAGTTTTTCCAGGTGGAAAAACTGCAACAAGGCCAACCCACGGCTGTGGGCAATGTTACCTGGCGTCAAGAAAAAGCGGACCGCGAGACGACTCCATGAAGATGGACTCGTCAACAGAGCTGACGGCGTGCACCTGGTGAGTGACACTGCCCTCGTCGTCCGCCAACAGCATGGCGCCCCACTCGGCTACCCGGGCTCTTAACCTTTTATGCACACGCACACAGTTCGCAGTTCACTGCAGAGCTCGCGAGAGAGGGGGACTGAACATAACGTCTCTCAATTCAACAGCCCACACGGAAACTGAGCTGCCACCCTTTATGACGCAGCTCACGCTTTCTATATTTAAAATAAATGTATTCTACTGCAAACTGCAAAACCTAAAGAAAAATCTATCTATATGTACTCTTTAAAACACTTGCATACTAGGCAAGGCGACCTCAGGCTGCAATGTACGTTCTCTATATAGCCCTCAAGGCTGGTCTTAGCATTCCGAAACACTCAGTCAGGGAAGCCGCTAAAGCAACAGCCTAAGTTGTACCTGCCAATATGTGGTGACCCTACGTATCTGTTCAAAGGGAGGCTGACAATTATTAGTCATGAAGTTTTTAGATGCTTCTAACTTCAGAGTACCAAAAACTACAAAATACATCTGTGAAAAGCTGAGTCCCACATCCCACACTCAGGAGACTGTCGGGGACCCAGAACGAGAGTTTGAAAGCTTGTGCCTCCAAGTCAGCAGAGGGACAGAGTTGACAGTGAGAAGGCAGGTCAAAAGTGCATCGGAGCTTTTACTTCGAGCTTTGGTTTCTCTGTGACTTTTGTACATTTTCACTGACGGAGGATTTTTCTAAAACTTTTTTACATTTATTTTTTAACTTAGGGAAAGAAAGGGATTAGGATCAAAGCTAGCTGTAATCACATTAAAATCAGTCAAAATAATTTCTCATATATATTCAAGTATGAAATCTGCTGCACAGAGCTTCCTTTGTTGTATTTTAAGAAAGTATTACCAAACAGAAAAAATAAGGCATTCTGACTGACTTTATTGCTTAGTTTCCTTTTGTATTTCAAGATAGTAATCATATCCCCAAGGTGTAGTGGAGCCTTCAGCAGGCAAAACAGCAGCTATATTTACGTAAGACAAACAACAGAGACGTGCTCGGATATGCCTAAACACATAAGGCAGCTACTGACTCAGAAAATATCTTCTAATGACGCCATCGACGTCAGCGTGGTTGGTTCGGGCACTGTTAGGCATAGAGAACCACACTTCTAGACCGGAAGGCTGCTCAGAGAACTGTGGTGCCTTTCCCAGGTGCACTGAAAAGTGGCACTAACGAGGTTCTATTTACAGAAGAGAAAGCGTTTGTCATGGGCGGCACGGCTGCCATTGCTGGGCTGCCTGATGACACCTGAGCAGAAACAGTGCCACCTTAGGTGTGCTCCATACCTGTTAGGAACTGAGTCACTGTTGTCATTTTGGGTCTCAGGTAGAAGCAGAGTAACAGTTTCATAAATATGCTTCCCAATTCATTTCTAAATTCAAGCAAAAATACTTCTTCCACAATTCAAAATCACAATCCTTTCAAAATGACTCACACAAATTATCATCTTAGATGAAATTATAACACCTTACTGCATACTTTTTATTTCTTCTCAAAGTCTTTTTTAAGTATTAAAAAGGTAATACTCATATGCTCATTGTAAGTATGTGCAGAATAAAAGTAGAAGAAAAAACCACCTACGATCCTAACGCACCTAAAACAACTAATTAAAATTTGGGCTGTTTCTTTTTAGACTTTCTCCATGTATTTCTTACACAGCTGCAAAGTAATTTATATAACTTTATATTCTTCTAAAAACTATTACGTAGCCCTGACAGGTGTGGCTCAGTGGGCTGGGCACTGTCCCACAAACTGAGAGGCTGCCAGTTCAATTCCCAGTCAGGGCACATGTCTGGGTTGCAGGCCGGTCCCTGTTGGGGGTGTGTGGGGCGGGGGTGGAGGTGGGGCAGCAGCAGCCAATCGATGTTTCTCTTACACACGGGTGCTTCTCTCCCTCTCTTTCTCCCTCCCCCCTCTGTCTAAAAATAAGTGAAAATTTTTAAAAAACAAAACAAATAAAATAAAAATTATTATGTAAGGACTTTTCCTTACTCAGGTGTGGGAGCAGATCAATATACCCTTAACAATAACCAGGTTTGAACTTGGGTATTATTGAGGCTGCTACTTAATAAAGCAGAGAGGAAATGTTTCAAAATCCAGGCAATAAAGAGTTAAAACAAGAATTGTGTTTGTGCCCTGGCCAGATGGCTCAGTTAGTTGGGGTGTCATCCCATGCACCAAAGGGTTGTGGGTTCAGTCCCCAGTTGGGGCGCATACGGTAGGCAACTAACTGACGTTTCTCTTTCTCTCTCATCAATGAATACACCCTTAGCTGAGGATTTAAAAAAAAAAAAAAAAAGAATTGTGTTTGTGAACAGTCACCCCAGGCATATAACAGAGGGACCAAAATTCCCACGTATTTTTACACAGAATGCCTTAAAGAAGGCATACAAGATGCTTTTGATTAACTCTGCAACTTACGCTGAATGTAAGAACATGACCCAAAATCTTTATTGGTTCAATGTTTTTAATCAATAAAAAGGAATGTATCGATTGCAATATTTAGAAACATAAAATAAACAAATCCTAAAGTACTCAACAACATTAAACCCATTCTAGCTATTCCCAAATAGAGTATTTTTAATTTTTTTAAAAGATTTTATTTATATATTTATTTATTTTTAGAGAGAGGGGAAGGGAGAGAGGGAAACATCAATATGTGGTTGCCTCTCATGCGCCCCCTACTGGGGACTTGGCCTGCAACTCAGGCATGTGCCCTGACTGGGAAATGAACCGGCAACTCTTCAGTTCACAGGCCTAGGCTCAAGCCACTGAGCCTAGCACATTTTTAATTTTTTAAAAATAATGTGTCACAGGACATTATATATCTGGGATATGGAAACTATATTAAAGAGATCTACAAGTCTGCAAACATTAGAACGTCAGGAAGGGGGAGAATTCAGTGACATTCAGGCATTAACCTTGTTTAGGTTGCAGGCTATTACGCAGAAGACAAGAAAAGTATAGCAGAACATACTCAAAAGCAGCAAAGACTGTAGAAAGAGTAGTTCAACCCATTTTTATCAGTTCTCCCATACAGCTTGTCAGAAATAAGTCTGAATTTCCCATTTTTCACTTTTCTCACTATTTTATCCTCTCCAAACAGAATAAAGAAGTATACAAATGCACTAATGTGAATGATCTTCTAATTTGTAATTCTATTCACATATGTGCCTCAGGTGTGGAGTTTTAAGTTAATACTCTGAAAGAGCCTATATAATGGTAAAATACATACCCTAAAGTTACTAGGGCTCACAGGTATCATATATAGCTTTTTGCTATTTCAATTACACATCTCAACTTGAAAATTGTACCGAGGTCACCAAAACTGTAGTTTTCTATTTCTAATAACTCACTTAAAAAAAATCCTCACCCGAGGATATGTTTTTATTGATTTTAGAGAGAGAGAAGGGGGAGGAGGAGAGAATAAGAGTAAGGGAGAGGGACAGGGAGAGAAAAACATCGACTGGCTGCCTCTTGTACAAGCCCTGACCAGGGATGCAACCTAGTTATGAGCCCTGACGGGGCATCGAGCCCACAGCCTTTAGGTGTACGGGACCGCGCTCCAACCAGCTGAGCCACCCGACCAGGGCAATGACTCACTTTTTTAAAGAACTTGAAACCTCTCTGCTTTTATTCCTCTCAATGCTTCTTTCTGCCTGGTAAAGTAATTTTTAAAAATTTCTAATAAAAATGTCTTTACTGCTAATAATAATTTTAATAATGATAATTTTCCTAATTGAACTAGTAGGCATGAATATTCTATTAAGATATTTCTCAAAATAGGTTAAGAAATCAAAATATAAAATCCAAGAAAGATGAATTACAACACAAAAATCATAAGAAAGCTGTTAACTGAGCATGCCTAAATAGTAACACACCTTGGAAAAGGACACAGGTGTACATCAATGTCAAAAAATGCTTTAGCAAGCATCAGAAGAATAAAAGTTTAGATGATCATAGATACATGGGAAATATGCCATGGGAAACATAGTATCTATATGATAACTGCTGATACTTAAAGATCAGAGTAAGCAAACTCCACTTTGTGTGCCCTTTAATATATTAACCAAATGGCAAAAATATTTTAAATTATAAGCAGAAGCAGCTTACTTAATGAGAACCTATAATACAATCTCTTATATAATTTTAAACTTGTGACTATGTATCCAAATTCAAAGAAGGAATACAGAAGTTCCATATAAAACAACACAGGACAGACTTCCTTGCATACGATATTTTATGATAACATAATATCCCAAGAATTCTTACATTCCAAACAGAATCTCTGTAACATTAAGATCTGTAGGAACCTGCCCTCTTCATAAAGCAATTCTACGAAGAGATAATTTATTTTGGTATGACAACAGTAAAATCCTTTCTTCAAAAAAAAGGGAGGGCAGGGGCTCTTATATTAAGTAACATGATTTTAAATTCTGTAAAAGAGCTTGGGTGATTATTAAAGCAGTATGGGCAAACTAAGTCAATAACAAATGGCTTCAATGTCACATGCATCCGACTTAAAAAATACATTAAAAAACAGGGTGAAAAAGCAAGGGTCTGATGACCGACCATCACACCGCTGGGTCTCTGTGAACAGTCAGTGTGAACTACGCCCTTGGCCGCGAAAGTAACACGCAGCTACCAAACTTAGGAAGTAACGTGAACAAATCATTTGTACGGCTAATGCAAATAATAAAATGGAATAAAAGAAATCCTAAAACCAAAATAAACATCAAAGAAAACCACACCAAAATAATAAACTGTAAAGTAAACAGTTCTGACTGATCTATGGGTTAGGAGGAGTGGATTATACACAGAAAACTGGCGCTAACGGGAGTGCGAGGAGTTAAAAAACGACGACGTGGCAGAGACAGACAAATGAAAACGGACAGCTGAAGGAAGGGACAGTTCGCGTGCATAGTGCGCTGCAGCACAGTGACGTCTTCATGAGAAGTAGGAGAGTTTTCTGAGGTCAGAGGAACAAATACTTAATTAACTGGAATCCTGGGTAGTTCAAACCAACAATCAAGCTCACTCCTAACCATTTAACACTTTCACAACAAAAAGATAATTTAAGGATATATTAAGAATGAAAATATAATCAAAAGGTATTTCCCCCAGTAACATGATTTACCCTATTTCAAATGAAAGCATTGCCAAATATTAAAATCATCTGACCACGTTAATCATCCTCCAGATGTATTTAAATTCAAATAATTCCAGTTATTCATAAATTATTCCAAAGAAAAACATAAACCTATCCAGATCTGGAAGGGGAGGCCATAATTACCAGTTACATGTCAGATGTGCAGTTTAATACTTCTCTCATATTTTGAAATCAATAGTCAATTAAACTGGAAAAAAATTTACTACTTTCTACTTAAAATTTGTATTGGCAGTAAATAAACTCAAAAAAAAGAAAAAGATGATCTTTTCTGGTCAAAGACACATAGCTAGGGAAAAAATGGATGATTTCAGAAATGAATCTATTAAAACTGCCTGAGTATAAATTAATAGGCTTAAATCCTCTTGTCGTCAGGTTATAAGCAGTCCCTTTTTTAGCATAGGACCAAGATCACTGAAAATATAATTAAAGTTTAAAGAAAAAAAATTTTAGCAACATAATATCTAGAAGGGTACTTAAAGGTAAGTCCATTATCTTCTTCATCCTCAAATTTTGCCCCAGCTCAATGAAGACCCTATCCAAAGCAGGTACTTACGTATTTACATCAATAAATCAAGGCGGGGTGTGTGACAACGGGAAAAATGTGGCCTCGGACATGTGTTATCTCTGGAAGTAATTTCTAGGTCAGCTACAACATTTTCACGTGGGCACTAAAACAGTGTGCTAACTTGAGACCAACATGTATGTATCAATATTTGTCTATCGATTTCTTTGCAGACATTTGATGAAACTTTCAGCTTAAATAAAATTTGTGAAACTGCTCTTTACAGTTCTAAGTCAAATACTAGGCATGGCAGATTTCTAAAAACCAAAGACTTAAGACCTAGTGTTGAGTGAGAACCCTCCTTACCGAGTTACAGTGAAAAATTCTTAAATGGTTTATACTCAATCAATCCTTTCTATTTATGTAACATTAAGATATATTTCGCATGGTAAACCAGTGGTGACCAACCACCAAAGGCTGCCAAAACCTGAGAAATACTCGGATAAGGTGACTCCATTCTCACCTCGTCACCCTGTAACTTTTTCAAGTTTTCCACGAGAAAGGCATAAAATAGAGGAGGAGGGGAAGGTAAGAGATATTTTCATGCCTTAGGTGTGCTTTTGTGTCTACGTGCCTCCATTTTTATAACTCTACGCTATATCTTAAGACAGGTTGCAAGTTGGTGGCTTGTAAACACGTTTTGTTTGTTCTAATTAGTACTTTTAAAATTAAATTGCTATTATTTAAATATCAGGAAATTTCACATACAAATCCTGATTTCTAGTCTCATAGAATCAGAAGACCTGGCGACAGCATGGGACCAAGATCACTGGAAATATAATTAAAGTTTAAAGGAAAAACAACAGATGGCCAGAGCTGAGTTGTGGGCCCTCTTTTAGATAGGGCTGTCACAGTCCCCACCCCTCTTATTTCGTGAACTTGGCCACCTTCATTCACTCGCATTGTCCACCCAGATCCTATAGGCATTAATTTGGGCCTCCACCCCCACCAACCTTACCTACATCCTTTTGTAAACTACAAGAGACTTCAGTATACAACTTTAAATTTCTACTGTGCTTCTAAAATAAATTACTGAAATGCTACAGGGGTCAGGAAGAAGTTCTTTGAAAGGTTCACTGGGTTCCTTCCTCATCCCTTTCATTCCTTCCATGCCTGACTACCAGATGTCAGTGATGTATCTCAACATGACCATTAAATTACTTTTAGTTTATAAATAGATACCACAAAATGTACCGATTTCTCTTCGAGGATCACTGTGCAGAATAATGTACTATGAGCAAGCTCATCTAGTAATGCATAATGCATACCCAACCTATTTCACTTGGAAGCTGATTAAACCGATCTAAGAATAAAATTGTCATTAAGATGCTGACAATAAATCAACCTGCAATTCTGGACAATCAAGAGTTTCTATAATAAATAAAATAGATGGTTTTTGATCAGCAATTACTAGGTGCTGAAGTGGGTTCACCAAGAATAAGACTCTAAAGAGTCACTTCCTATTTAGATAAAATTACTTTGCTGGTAGATAGAAGGAATGTGGTAGAAATTATATAATGATTTTTTTTAAAAGCCCTCCATGAAATCTTTCAGAAGATAAAATACGGACTGGATAATAAAATATTTTGAAGTGACAGAATAATCTCTCCCCAAGAGCTGTGAACCTATATCATTGGGAAGAGTTCTCTAGTAGAGGGCTATAGGGCTTGCTTGCTTTAGCTCTCTCTCTCTCTCTCCAATCTCTGGGAATTCAACAATATTTTTTAATCAACTACTGGAAACATAAAGAAGACATATCTACCAAATTTGCAAGTAACACAATGCTGAGAGAGAGATATAATGGGACAAATGACAAAAATAATGTTTGAAATGACTGAGTTAGAACAAATGGATCAAAAAGAATATGACATTTAATAGAGATACATACGTATCTGCAATTAGATTCAAAGAGTCAACTAAAAATGGCAAATATACACTTAGATAAGAGGGGACACTGTCTTAATAGCCCTTCAATCGAAAAATATCTGATTTCAATTAACGCCAAGATTCATGTGCATCAACAGTGAGTTGGGACTGCTAAAAAGTTAAGTCGTGCAGTAGACGGGTGCTGTCCTAACTGGAACACAAGTCAGATCACACCTGGACCACTGATCTCCATTTGCAGTGACACCTTTTAAGAAGTACTCTAAAAACCCAAGGGGCTTTGCCCTGGCTGCTGTGGCTCAGTGGATTGCACACCAGCCTGCAAACTGAAAGGTCACTGGTTTGATTCTCAGTCAGGGCATAGGTCTGAGTTGCGGGCCAGGTCCCTGGCTGGGGGGACTACAAAAGGCAGCTGATCAGTGTTTCTCCTAAACATCGATGTTTCTCTCCCTCTCTTTCTCCCTCCCTTCCCCTCTCTCTAAAAATACATAAATAAAATATTAAAAAAAAAAACAACAAAACCCTAAGGGGCTTTGAGATGAGGACAACCAGGAGTGATGAAGTCACTAAACCATCTAATTTAAGAAAAGGCTGAAAGAAATGGGGATGTTCTACCTGGAGAGGAGAAAATTAGGGGAGGCATGATGGCCGTCTTCAAATGTCTGAAGGATTGCTATGTTGAAGAGGGAGTAGAATGGTCGTATGTTGTTCTAAAGGGCAGAACTAAAACTAAAGGAAAGAAAGTTATAGGGACATCATTTTAGTTAAAAAAAAAAAAAAGCAAAAGCAAAAACCCTCTCCAAGGAGGAAAGCCATCAGCAGATAAACAGCGCTCTCTCAGGAAGGCATTCTAACAGGAAGTTAGGCCAGAAGAATTTCAGAATCTCTTCCAACTCTACCATTTTCCAGTCAGAGCTCCTGAATGTTGTTTGGCTTGAACTAGGCTGCAGTTTTCCACAGCTGTCGCGGGAGAGTCTGTATTAGTGCTTTATGAGATGCCGTTCAGAGGACAGAGGCAGAACCTGACCACCAAATGAGTGTGGCAATGGCTTCAAAGCAGTCACCTCAGATGGCTGCATTCTTATTCCAGGGCTGCGAGTGCTCGAAACCTCACCAAAACTCTTTGAGAAAGCTTTCAGAGTCAGCTTCTGGCTCACGTAAGATACGGTCTTGCTGTGTCACAGCCACGCCTACTATATTAATCAAGCCCAGATGACAATGACATTGGAATGATTTCAAAATCCTAATTCATCCTTAGATACATAAAAAATTTGACATGAGATATGAAATTACTATTACACAGGCTCTCAAATGCCCACAAAATGTAAAATCAATTTGAACTAAGGTAGCATTACCAAAATAAGAATATAACCTCCCAAGTTCACTGCTTTGAGGGAATGTGTATATCCTATTTTTTTCTTTTATCAAAGCATATTACTTCCTAGGCACATGTCATATTTTGGACTCAATTGTAAAGACCTCAAAAACTAGTACTACAGACCTTTTTTTCTTTTCTATATTCCTTTGAACCCTTAAAGTTGGTTATTATCCTCATTTCCAAAACCATGCTCTGTCAAGTAAATACTCCAGGTCCTTATAATAGATAATTTTTTCAAACCCAAGATATTGTTCACATTAGTATGGTTTTAATAAGTTGTATTATTTGAATGTGAGCTAAATACAGTATTACATTTGGGATCAACATGTCTTTTCCTTACTATGAATGTCCTAACCTATTTCTACAACTCTCAGCCAAAAGATTTTAAGCTTATACATATTATCCTCTGATACAAAAGATACTTTAACTCCCTTAATGAAAAAAGAACACCTAAAATCTTACAGTCCCTTAAATACATCTATTAATTCAAAGACATTATTAAGAATGATTCCAATTCTAAACATTGTCACCACAGTGAGAACCCTACTGGAAGGTGGCTGGGCATCGGTCAGCTCGTCTTTGCAGTGAGTATCTACACAATAAATAGTTATCCGCTGTTTTCTTTTGTATGTTAACAGAATGCCTGGTACCCAGTAAATAAAGTTAAGAACCTGTTAAGAACTGCAGTGAAGATTTTGTTCTTTACAGATTGCAGCAAGTCTGAGTTGAGGAAGTTCTGACAGATGCAAAATGTACACCTGTTGCAGGTGCACATACAGCGTAACCGGGCATGGCTGCGAAAACACACAGAAGGACAGGAGTTGAGTTCTTACTTGCAAATATGGCACAAGTCAGGGTGTGCCAACTTAAAAAAAAAGGTTTAGGCATAAGCAACACTAAGGAAAAGGACAGTGTGGGGCATGCTAAAGTTGTGCAGAACTCCACATGTGCCAAAAATGTAGTCACCAGCCATAGCTCCCTCCTCCCTCCCTACAGGAAATCTAAGGACAAGCGGGGCTGGAATTATCATTCCAAGAGTTACAGTGGAATAAATATGCACAGCAATAGATGGCACCCTCATCTAAATTAACAAAAAGGAAAACTGAGTAAGCCGTACCACCCACCAAACGGACAAAGTTTGCTAGCATTTAAATAATCATCCCTCCTCCGCCTCCCTCAGCGTACATACATGCCTGAAAACCAGGAAGGAGGAGAGTGACAAATACACAAAAAAGTCAAAAGATGGGTATTCCACCTGATGAGATATGAACAACATTGTCTTTAAATTATCAAGCACCCTGGTTCCCAAAGGAAATCAAAGGGCTTCATCTTGAACAAAATATAGTGTTAATTCCATCTGCTACTAAAACACAGTAGCTAAGTACGATACCATGAAACTGGGTAAGAATGTAAAAATCAACAATGGATCCAATTGGCATTAGGTATGAAATTTAGGGACGCTTTCTGACTCCTTTCTGGTTGAGTGGAGTTGCACTAGTTGGTACAGGCACACGGGGTAACCCATTTCCCCTCCGCCCTAACAACCGAAGCAGGGGGTCTCCAATGACTGCTCAGTGGTCAGAGCCACTCAGACGGACAAAGCCATCACACCACCCCTGAAGAGGCACTGGCGCACAACCCCCTCAGAAGAGCGCCACCTGATGAATCAATGCCATCACTTCCTGTAATGCCTGAACATTTTTTAGAGGCTTCTCAGTCAAAGGACTGGCCCATTCTGACTGGCTTAGCTTGTAAGATCTGATGAGACCACAGCACATGGTGGCATGGTTGTGGAGGTTAACAGCATCCCAATAATGCCTAGTTCCCAACATAAAAAAAGACAAGAATTAATTTATTAAAAAAACTCTTATAGGCTCAAGACATTCCTTTTTAAAACTTGGCTTGTGATGGTGAACATATAACTGCTGCTAAGTCACTGCCAGCTGTCATACTGGAATCCATCTGTTATTTTATAAATTGAATCTGACTCTTCAACATACACAGGCTCCACCCACCAAAAGGAGGGATGCAAAGTATGCTTAGCAACAGGGAGATGCTTCATGAGAAGGAGTTTGGGATTAACCATATAGACAAGTATCCAAGTATGTACATTTATCATATATACACACACATACGCACACACATATTGCAGTAAAATGTTTTAAAGATGCAGATCTAAAAACACAGTCGCAGTTATTTACAAGATTAAAATAGTGCATTTACACAGTAAAAAAGACATCATCATATACAGTTAGGCAGGAAGCCTGACCAAGCAGTGCGTTTCTGGCTAATTACTAAATGTTAATTATGGCAAGAAAGGAGATTTGCTCATCTGTAAGAAAATGTCAACAAAATCCCACCGAAGCCGTAAGGAAAAAGTAACTTACAAAGCAGTTTTTAGAAAGACCCAGATTTTTCTCAAATTCTCTATTCTATCAGTGTGGCCCATGCCTTCGGGTGGGTGTGTCTCTGTAACGAGCCCCTCTGTGGACAACATACGTGGGAGTTTTAAAGCAAAGGTAAAACACAGTAAATAAGGTTGTGCTCATCTTACAGTAATAGAAATGGCTTGTCTTCCAACATAAACAGAACTTCAGGGGTGTACTGCATTTTACAGTTAAGCACTAATTAGTCAATGAAACAGCAGGAAAGTTAACTTTGACTTGAAAAATCTGTAACCAATGAACAACTTTCCGAAAACCCTCAGTTTATAGCAATGTATGATTACTCTATTTCATACTGTAGTTTCCGTAGGAAAAATAGTTTAGAGAATAACATAGTCAGAAACAGAATAAACTATGAAGTCCTGAGAAACGCACTGCCTGAAAAACCATCTTGCTACAAAACAGAATTTACACACAGTACTTGAGGAGAACGCCATTAACAAGCATGCAGTTCTGGGGCGGTCAGTTAACTGTGAGGGTGACCACAGTTATGTGCTTGTGCGTGTGCGTGTGCGGATATATGATAAATGTATACACAACTTGCGGCACAACACAATGTGACACATTTACGTAGAGAACCAATTCCAACTACCTTTTATAGCACTTAAAAAAGACAGTATATCTTGAACTCCAACATACCCATAATTTACATTCATAAAAGATTTTAGAGTCCTTCACACACTTACGGACAGTTAATCGACATAAAAATATAAAAATGAACTTTTTTCACATGGAAATGCCTTATAAGCGCAAAGTACCATGTGCCGCCCCCGTTTTATTGCAGTAAGACTACTGCTTGTTTAATGCTGGGGTAGGGGCTGAGTGTTATTGTGCTATCCTGTTAACACAGTCACAGCCTGCTCAAAAGTACACAGATGCTGGCAGAAGTGCTGTTTACATGATATTACAGCACCCAAACCAAACCGGCATTGGCTCAAACTTGTACCTTCTCATTACAAAGTCTCTTTCTGTTGCTGAACAACTTCTACGTGACAAAGAAAGATGCCACCCTCACAGCTAATAATGGCATGCAATGTTGTTATGAACCGTGCATGCAACAGGACAATGGTGACGGAGCAAGTACTTACGGGTACATGGCCATCGTTGTCAGTTTAACAAAGATATCTTTACTGGGTGCATCAGCAGTATTGCAAGTGAAGGCTTGTGGTGGAGGCATTTTGTGTTTCCTGCAGAAATCAGTAGGTGAAATACTATATTCCTGTTTAACTTCATGCAGGTCTGACTTGGCAGCTATGATTAAGCAAGGTATTCTGCTGTCCATAAAGTGTTGCTACGGAATAAAAAATGAAATCAAAATCTGATGACAAGTTAAAAAATTACTCAGTTTAATTAAATGTGTAGCAAAACTTTTCTCTGGATAGGCAAGGCATCAGTAGTTTCAAAGAGCAATTGAACTAAGAGGCAAAGACTGGCAGTGGTCCGGGTCAGTCTCACAAGACCGGGGCCACTTTTCTGATGCCGGTAACAATATAAACCTGTCATGCTCTTCAGATTCAATAAAATTTGAAGAAAAATTTTCTTAAAAAGATACAATATTTTGAAATAAAAAGAAGTCCACCTTAAAAAAACATGCATCTCAATTTCTCTACCCTAAAACATACTACTTTCTTTTTTTTTTTTTAAAGATTTTATTTATTTATTTCTAGAGAGACAAGTAGGGAGGGAGAAAGAGAGGGAGAGAAACATCAATGTGTGGTTGCCTCTTGCACGCTCCCTAATGGCCCACAACCCAGGCATGTGCCCTGACTGGTAACCGAACCAATGACTTTTTGGTTCACAAGCCAGCACTCAATCCACTGAGCCACACCAGCCAGGGCAGAGCATACTATCTTCATATTACCTTCAGTGGTTAAGCACAAGCATTTATATACTATGTCTATATAGCTGCAGTCATGCTGGATATAAACATTTAAAAACATATAATACTGAATCTACCATGTTTTCAGAATTCAAAACCATTATTGTTAATGCCTGCTTAATAGTCCACTGGATTACTTTATGGTTTTTTAAATTTATTGATTGATTCTAGAGAGGAAGAGGGAGGAAGAAGGAGAGGGAGAGAGGAAGAGAGGGAGGTAGAGAAAAACAATTTATTTTGTTCACTTATTTATGTATACACTGGTTGCTTCTTGTGTGTGCCCTGACTGGAGATGGAGCCCACAACCTTGGTGCATCAGGACGACACTCTAACCAACTGAGCTACCTGGCCAGGGTGGATTATTTCGTCTTAATTTGGTAAAGCATCCTTCTATTCTTAGCTATTTGAGTTACTTCCGGTTTTTTGCTATTAAAAACAATGTTAGAAAAAACTCCTTTGAACACAAAGTTTTTTACTCTAGTTGGTCTGAAGGCTGTAGGTTATTGTTAAGCAGAACATAACAGTTTTTTACGCTGATTAATTCTTACTGATTATCTCAAAGAGACTAATCACTTTTCAAGCCTCTGGTTTTTCCCCTTGCTCTATAATTATTCTTGATATAAATGGCAATATATAATCCATGTGCATTGCTAACAGCCAAGAAGATCTTCCATTAATACAGAGCTTCTTAACCACGAATGCACGTCAGAGTCACGTGGAGAAAATGTTTTTAAAAACAGAAATGTCTAGGACCTTATCATCTCAGAATAAAACTAGAACCTTTAGAAACAGGACACAGATGTATGTGTTTTTAAAAAGCTCCATGAATGATTGTCTTGGTTAGAAAACACCACATTACAATTCCATTAAACGCCATATAAAGTTAAACTTAGTTACAGACCGAAAGAGAAACAAACCTTAAAAATCCTGGCACAGTATTCAAAGGATTTGGGGTTACTGACATCATATACCAAGCACACAACATCACAAATGATCTCAGCCTCCGTTAGAAATTCCGATTCTGAAATATCATGCATCTTGTAAAAAGAAAAAGATAATGAGAAACAAATATCATAATATCAATGTATAATTAAAGTCATGATGTTTAATTACTTGTTTAACTTGTTCCTAATTTAAAAAATACTAGTTAAGAATAAATTTTCAGGCCATTTTTAGAAGTGGGAAGTGCAGATAAACAAGTGGCTTCTGATTTTGTGAATTAGAAAGGCGATCCAGGTCTACAGAATCTGCTATGTACTGAGTGACCGAAGTGCGCCGGGCAGGCCTTTGACCTGCATTCTCAGGCTCTACGGAGAGGAAGATGGGCGGATGAGACTAAGTCAACTGCCTAAGCTAACACATCCAACAAGTCACTGCACCGAAGAGTGAGCACAGATATGATTCCAAGCCTATTTTCTTTCTACATTACCTTTTCTTCCCACCAATCAAAAACATAAAGCAAAGAACTCTTTGCACTGTGGTCTTCTTGTTCTACTTTACTGTCTACACTGTTTCAATGTTAACTATAAAACTTCTAAAGAAATATCTCATCTATGATATGATAATGATTATGACAATGATCCAACAAGATGAAATTCAGTACTGAGTTATGTAAGGTAGTGCCTCTTTGTAGCGGAGAAGAAAGGGAAGTGTAGCGTCAGAAGTGACTCAATATATTTCAAATAAAACAACTACAGCGGGTGTATTCAGACATGAAAGATGCCAATTTACAAGGAATAACGTAGGAATAAAAACAGGAAAGCTAACAGTCAGCAATATTTACTGAGTACACACTAGGCAGAACTTGTAGGAAGAGAATAGGGATGAACTAGGTTTAATAAGAAACTGACAAAACTTTTATTGTAAAGAGTAAAATATGTATAAAATTCAATTGATCATTTGTCTGGCAGAATAACTTATTTCCAAAAAGAAAAAGAGAGGGAATGAACATTTTCTAGTACCTAGCACTTGTTAGGAGCTTCTCATATTAGCTAACTTAGTAATAAACTCAGGCTTAGAGGAAGAAAGCCACTTGCTTGAGGTAACAGAGCTAATCAGTGGTGGGCTGGGGTTCGAAATGCAATGTGACTGGTCACCAGGCGCCCCCTTTCCACTGCCTTTCATAGTCTCCTGTCAGTGAGCCCATCTTTCACCCATTTTTCCAGGCTCACACTTTCGTTAACTACATTCCTTCCCTGCTGAGCAGATACAATTCGATTCATATCATACACATATTATCGAGCACTTGCACTAAGTTTTTCATATTAATTTCTAGTTAAAAGTAGAGGATCATTTTTGAAAAGTGCAAGAAAAAGCAGAAAGTTTTTTTTACTTTCTTATTGTAGTATAACATACAATTAAGCACACAAGTAGATGCATTTTTACTTACAGCTATACCCATGTAATCACCAAGCGTATCAAGGGAATTAAAATTAATTTCAGTGAAGAAAAAAATCACACAAAAGTCCCACGTACAGCCATTACATTAAACTTAATTAGTTTTCAATGAGTCTTTTAAAAATATACCCAATAATTAATAATCTTGATATTCAGGAGAATTTCTTACCAACAAGTATTTCTCTTGCCCATACACATAAACAGTGTTAATCGCATAGTAGGACTTATGATCATCACGAATTTTCTTCTGCCTCTGAAAACAACCACAATTTTCAATATTTATGGTAAGATATCACAGTAACTAGTTGTCATCAATACCTAATACATATGGGTCTGTCATAAATAAGAGGGCATTCTTCCCTACACAATGTATTACTTGTAAGTACAAAAGGGATACTGACTTTGTGTTTCTTAGTTCTTAAGGTCTAAGACAAAAGATGCATTTGTTCAGCACAGAGTGAAAGCAGTAGCTGAAAAGGAAGTGGCCTCTGCTATTGAAATTGTGTTCCAGAGCCACCTGCTGGCAGTTCTCATTCCACTGTAATTCCATCTGGTATGAGACTCATCTGGAAATACATCAATCTCCTCACTCGGAGCAAAGCCAGAATTAGATTTCAGTATTCAATTCGAAGCATTTACACTGTTAGGGCTTTCACATGTGTATTCATTCAACCCTCATCTAAACACACTGGCTTAAAAAAAAGGGGAAATGGTAGCTAACATCATCAAAAAAACAAAGAGAGGATGGTGAACACGTAATACGATACACAGATGAGATGGATGTATTATAGAAATGTGCACCTGAAACCTACATAATTTTATTAACCAATGTCACACCAATAAACTGAATAAAAAAGAAAGTATATTGAAAATAAATAAATAAAAAGTTAAAAACAAAACAAAGATAAAGCCAGTTCAACAGGATTATTGTTACACTTTAGATTGTACTAATAATACACAGAGGTCACTGATTTCTAGTGATCAACTAAAAAGGTTAATGGCTATAAAAAATATATAAACTTGTGAGTCTAATCTGCTGGATAAAATTGTATTTTCTGAGAATTCTTACCATTAAGTTTCTTCCAAGAAGAGCCTGAAGAACTCCACTTTTTCCGCAGTTTTTCATCCCAATTACATTACATCGGAACACATTTCTTTGGGTCTGTTTTTTCTGAAGGTCTATCTTTTTATCTCTTGTTACTAAAAAGAAAAAAAGAACCTAATTATGTACCACTGAGACTCACTGAGCCTCCATTTTACCTTCTGCATAATAGGGTATTACTACTTATCACTTTTATCAATAAGCAAACATAATGTACAAAAGTCAAGATGTGTGTGAAATAAGGTACTAAATATAGAAAATGGAGGCGTAGGTAGATATGCTTCTCATCCTTGTGCAAACAAAAGGATAACAACCAACTCAAAAACAAAAAACAACCAGCACTGCCAGATAATCGAACTGTGTGGAAGTCTGACAACCAAGGAGTTAAAGCAGAAACATTCATCCAGGCTGGTAGGAGGGGCAGAGACCAGAAGCCGGGGTGGAGAGGATGCACAGCAAGGCAGGGGCTGGCAGAACCAGTGGTCAAGGCCCCTCTGGTAGACTGGGCAGTCCTACATTCTGGGAACAACTGGGGAGCGAGACAGACTGCACAACCCAGGGTTCCAGCACAGGCAAGATAAGGCCTTAGAACCTCGGGCTGTAAAAACCTGTGTGGTTTGTGGCTGTGGGAGACACTTCCAGTCTCATAGGGGAGTCCATTGGAGAGACCCACAGGGTCCTAGAACATACACAAACCTACCCACCCAGGAATCAGCACCTTAAAGGGCACAATCTGATTGTGGGTAGTGGGGGAAGTGACTGAAAGCGTGGTGAGAGTGGAGTAAGTGGCACAGTTCCCTCTCTGAGCACTCCCCCCACCACAGCGCCACAACGCAGCAACCTGGGTTGCCCCACCCTGGAGAATACCTAGGGCTCTGCCCTTACAAGGTCACAGGTACATCAACACAAAGAAATATGCCCCAGATGAAAGATCAGATCAAAACTCCAGAAAAAGAACTAAGCCACAAGGAGAAAGCCAACCTATCAGATGCAGAATTCAAAACACTGGTCATCAGGATACTCAGAGAAATGATTGAGTACGGCTGCAAATAGAGGAAGAAGTGAAGGCTATGCAAAGTGAAATAAAGGAAAATGTGCCGGGAACCAATAGTGAAGGGAAGGAAATTGGGACTCAAATCAATAATTTGGGACAAAAGGAAAAAATAAACATTCAACCAGAACAGAATGAAAAAAAAACCATGAATTCAATAGAATGAGGAGAGGCTTAGGAACCTCCAGGACAACTTTAAACGTACCAACATCTGAATCATAGAGGTGCCAGAAGGAGAAGAGGAGGGGCAAGAAAATGAAAACTTACTTGAAAAAATAGTGAAGAAAAACCTCCCCAATCTGGTGAAGGAAATAGGCTTCCAGGAAGTTCAGGAAGCCCAGAGATTCCCAAAGAAATTGGACCCAAGGAGGAACACACCAAGGTGTATCATAATTACATTAGCCAAGATCAAAGATAAGGAGAGAATCTTAAAAGCAGCAAGAGAAATGGAGACAGTTACTACAAAGGAGTTCCCATAAGACTATCAGCTGATTTCTCCAGAGAAAATTTATAGGAAGAAGGGGCCGGAAAGAAGTATTTGAAGTCATGAAAGGCAAGGACCTACATCCAAGATTACTCTATCCAGCAAAGCTATCATTTAGAATGGAAGGGGAGATAAAGTGCTTCCCAGATAAGGTCAAGTTGAAGGAGTTCATCATCACCAAGCCCTTATTATATGAAATGTTAAAAGGACTTACCTAAGAAAAAGAAGATAAAAAATGTGAACAGTAAAATGACAACAAACTCAACTATCAACTGAACCTTAAAAAAAAAAAACTAAGCAAACAACTAGAACAGGAACAGAATCACAGAAATGGAGATCCCATGGAGGGTTATCAGCTGGGAGGGGGCGGGGAGAGGATGGGGAAAAGGAAGAGGGAATAAGAAGCATAAATAGTAGGTACAAAATAGATAGGGGGAGGTTAAGAATAGTACTGGACATGGAGAAGCCAAAGATCTTGTATGTATAACCCATGGACATGAACTAAGGGGGGTGGAATGTTGGAGGAAATGGGGGTACCAGGCAGAGAGGGATAAAGGGGAGAAAAAAAATGGGACAACTATAATAGCATAATCAATAAAATATACTTAAAAAAAAAGAACTAAATATAATACACAAAGGCCTCACTTACTGGAAAAGATGCATTCCTGAAAGCTGGCTGTAAAGTGAACTTCTAGTAACCAAATGAAATCTATTTAATCATAAAATTAGTATACTTTCATAAGGAAAATGATATTCTAAAAATGAATTCAAGTTATAATAAATATAGCCAACCTTATATCTCATCAATTGTGTGTGTGTATGTAAGTTATTGTCATAACGAGTTACAAACTCAAAGATGCTCTCTCAAATCTACACTCTCTTGGATCTATAAATGGCAAAGGGATATGCACTCTGGGGTTCACTGGCCTTTCAAATGTAAATTTGTGAAAGAGGCAGGCCAGAAAATGATGCTGTATCAGCAGAGCAATGGGGATCTCTCCCTGAGATAAAGAGCCCTCAAGCTGTAGCTTAAAAGATTCGACTGTAACTAAGCATCCATATGATGACGCATTTCTTAGCATTAAAGATATATAAAAGTATAATTAGTGATACAGAAAGATGTGCACAGTATTTTGTTGCATAAAAAGACCTCATACTGGCTAGCAATTAGTACCTTACTCTCTGATGCTGAATTAAATACTGTCTAATCGGTTAAGTGTTAAATGGTTCTTGCTCTGTCAATTTAAGATTGGTTGTCTTCTTACGCTGAAGCTTCCTGTAAGATACAGCCTTTTCCCCTCACCAGTTAGGATAAGAAACTTTGAATATCAGTTCCCTCATGTGTTATTTCCATATCCACGGGTTTTAAGTGGAGGACATTGCTTGGCAAGAATTACAAGATTCGTGAAAAACTGACTAATGTGTAAAATGGTTACAAAGTGGAGAGAGGTACTATTAATTCAATATCAGGATCACGTGTTACTGGCTTTGTTTTTAATGTTCAAAGGAACTTAAAACAGGACAAACTATACTTTGAATGCCTGTGGTCCTCCCTGATTTATCAGTGGAGTAACCTCAGGGGTAAACTAGAAGTAAAACTCTTCCTTTTTCGATAAACAATAAAATCAAGTGTTTCAACTCAAAAGAAATGACGGGATCTCAAGGAAAACAAATAAGAGTGTAGACATGGACAACGAGCAAAGACATGTTTATTTTCACTCTCTTTACACAGAAAACTAAAATCTTAAAAATTTTTCTCATTTGTTTACTCATTAGCATCTGGATACTCACTTGTAATGGCTGAAGCTTGAGACTCTTGCTCAGTCAATATTGAATAGCCTAAGTAGCCCAAATACTCCAGGCACCGCTGTACATCTAAATAGGTCGTGAGCCTAGGAAACAGAGGAGTTTAAAATGCGAGAAGTTCCTCAATAAACATTTATAGAAAAAAAAATCCAATAGCTCAAATAATTTCACCACCACACCCAGGTAAGTTTTGTCAGATTACTTTAATTTCCCGTTCGCCCAACCACGATTTTTCCTACAATGCTGCGCTTAGGACAGAGACGGGAGGAGAATCCAAGGTGGGCCGGGGTTCCTGCCTCTGCCCCACCTGCCCAGAGAGAGCAAGGGCACACACATGAGCAGTGAGCTGCTGGTAAGGTCCACAGCTGGGATTTTTTATATAATCTGCTTCCCAAGTTAGGGTTGGCCAAAAAGTTCTTTTGGTTTTTTCCATAAGATGGCCCCAGTAGTGCTTAGTTGTCTTTAAGTTCATTCAAAACAATTTCATTAGACTGTATTGTAACAGCTGTCATATCAGCGTGCATTTAAAAAAAATTATCAAATTGGTGAGTTTCTGTGTAGGCCTTTTAATATTAAAGATAAAGGGAAATAGGCAATTTTCAGTCCATTATGCTTTCTTATTTCAAGAAAGGTAAAAACGCAAACCAAAAGGTTTGTGCCGTGTGTGGAGAAGGTGCTGTGAGTGACCCAATGCGTCAGAGGAGCTTTGCGAAGTTTCACGCTGGAGATTTCTCTCTGGACGATGCTCCACGGTCGGGCAGACCAGCCGAAATTGGTACTCAAATCGAGACACTAACTGAGAACAATCAACGTTGTACCACATGGGAGATAGCCAACATACTCACAATATCCAAATCCATAGAGTTATTGGTAAAAATGAAAAACGTGTCTTTTATTTTACAGAAAAAACCTTACAGACTTTTTGGCTGACCCAAAACACAGTGTACTGCAACTGGCGGCTGGTTGAGAACCTAATGATAATTAAATCTGAAAAGGTGTGTGAAAGGAGCAAAAATAACTGAAAGGTACTTGAAATCAGTTAGCCTTTCTTTATAATTTGAAAGAAGAATAGATTCTGGTGTTCAAAAAGTTCGTCTCACCAAGACTAACATAATTATGCCGTCACACACAACCAGACGATTCCTTAGCACCGTCAGTACAGTGGCAGCTATGCCGTACCCAGACTGCAGACAAACCCTCACTAAGAGGACTTTGAAAACAAACAAAAAAAAACCTTAAATTAAGCCTTCAGTGTCACGTGAAATATGCTCTCCCCATATTCTGAAGGGGTAAGAATTATGCAGTAGCAATGGTGTTTCCAATTCCCTTAATCAAAAAAGTATTAAAATTTAGCTCATTTTTGATGTAAGACTTATTACTGTTTCCCTGTACATCATCCAAAAGCAAACAGATCCCTTCCTGATAAATTTCTAGACCATCTAAAGTTCATCTTAGAGATAGCAGCACCATAAATCCTGCCTTTTATAACTGAAACATTTTGTAAGATCCCCAAAACTTACAAATGATTAATGTAATGTACCATATTTTTAAACTAGTGGTAACTTTAGAGGAAACAGATGAGCTCTATACTCACGTCCACTGGGACAGAAATCCCTGGTAGGTTATCCAGCCTTTTTCATTGGTACAAACTGTGTTATTCACATCTGGCCCCCAAGGTATGTAGGGGAACACTTTAAACAAATCTTTAAGCTCATCGGATGACAAAGCACAGTCTCTATCCTGAAGATACACAAGGAAGTGCACATAATGTTTCGATATCTAAGAAAATAATCCCCAAACACAAAAGCCCCCAGTCTAGTAAAACTATGCTTCTAAAAACTAACACATGATGAGAAATTTTACACTTTATCAAGAAACTTTCTTACATATATATAGGAAAACTTATGGAAGAGTCTATAGAAACCAGACTTTTTCATCTTGAGAAAACAAAAGTAAAGGAATATAAGAAAGTATTTTTGCTAGTTTAACTTAAGAGAGTTTACGCAATTCTTGGCTCTCTGACATGAATACCCCGTAGCCCAGGGCACAGAGTTATTACTAAATGCTCACTGAAAAATATTTTATCCAGGAAAACTGCAGCCACAAGCTTACCAAATCATGCTTGTCAAAGGTACTTTGGAGAAACAAATATGCATGATGATTTAATTCAGTTGTGCAATCAGGAGGTACTTTTAGCCTGTTGATGAAAAAATTTAAGAGTCAAATCATTAATCAAATATTAAAATTTAATTTAAGAAATGAATATAAAACTGTGGCAAGTCTTTTTGTGGGATAACGCCATTGACAAAATGTCTCTGCTGGAGCCATTCAGATTTTTCCCGGGAAAAGTCACTACAGGGGCATGGCAATCCTCAAGGGTCATAGTAACACTCATTCCCAGGTGACATGTGAGGTTCTCTTAAATATATGAACGGCAGATTGAAGTAAAAATTTTACAAATAATACTGATCAAACTGTAATGGGTTTGCTCCTCCTATATAAAAACAAATTGTAAGTCATAATTATGCCAATAATGTAATGAACTGAAAATGATGTAAAAAGACATTATTTCTGCCTGATTTATCAAATGCCCTGAGCCTTAAGGTTTCGGCATTTTGTGTACTAGGGACACAAAAACAAGACAGGTTTGCTGCCTCTAAGAAACCACACTCAAGTGCGGGATGAACCACAAACGGATAACCTCACTACCTCAAAAGAATTAGAGCACAGCGCTGAGTATGGGTCAGCTAGGAATGCTTGGGCAGCCCCCAGGAAATGGAACGTCTCCAGCCTGGGGGCGGAAAGGTGTCAGCACTCTGAGAGAAGCAGTCACCTGAATTGAGACTTGAAAGATAAGAGGCATTAAAGTTGAGGGGAGAGGGAGCGAGAGAGTGAAAATACCATTGGCAAAAGCCTTGAGTAGAAAACAACATGATTGGTGGACTATAAATAGTTCAGTATTTACTTCTAGAATGCAGGCAGGGAGTGAGCGTGGGCAGATCATGAGTGACCTTGTAGACCATGTTAAGAAGCTTGGGCTTTATCCTGTCTTGAGGGGACGTGCCACGGCCAAATCTGTATTTATACATCTTTTTAACCTAGCAGCAGTGTGAAGGACAGAGGTAGAAAGTATAGTAAGAAAGCTAGAAAGCTTCAAGTGTAGCTCTAAGAGGCTGCTCTGCAGAAAATTCAAGGCAGAGAACATAGAGAAATGGAAAGAGATAAGAGTGGAAGCCAGAAAGCCGTAAGAAATGGTGTTTCCTCACTGCCATACTTCAGAACGCAGTAAGCAACCCCTCACAGAATGTATCTGCCCAGGAAAATGGCACAGAGAACCTCAAAAAGGTCCTGGAACAAATTCAATCATTCATTTAATACAGATCTATTAAAAAATCTGGAAAATTACTTAAACCAAGATTTAATAACTTTGACAAGAGGGCTTTCAACTTAGAACTGATCAGTGGGTCAGATATCCAACCAGAAAGGACTTTGCTTCCTCAACGAAGGGGGAGGAAAAACACAACAAAGCCTTTCTGAATGCTTCCATAGCTAGAGGTCCCATGCTAAAATTGAAAAAGGACATCGTGAAGATTAAATGCTGCTGAAAGTGAAGAAGAGGCTGAAGCCCCAAAGGCCAGACACTGGGCGGTCACTCCCCTGTCACAGGAGTGCCTTCCTACAGCAAGGGAGTCTCCTGTTTCAGGGTGACTCTGGGTCCACTTTTAAACAGAATTTAAAATAGCATTATCTAAAGGAAAATTACCACAAATAGACTGGTTATTAAGGAAAAATACTTATTTTATCCTGAGCTAAGAGCAGGCTACAGGCTGGTGTGGCTCAGTAGACTGAGTGTCGGCCTGCAAACCACAGGGTCGCCAATTCAACTACCAGGCAGGGCGGATGCCTAGGTTGCAGGACAGGTCCGCAGTAGGGGGCACATGAGAGGCAACCACACAGCAATATTTCTCTCCCTCTCTTTCTCCCTCCCTTCCCCTCTCTAAAAATAAACAAATAAAATCTTTAAAAACAAAACATAAACCAGGATATAAACCTTAGGGAGGAGAAGGACTAATGAACAAAAAAAAGCTAACCAATATATCAATACTTCTCTGCTCTTGATTTCAAAAACATTGTAAAATTCATTGATTTCAAAATTCATTGTAAAGTGAATTTTAAAAAACACTTTTATTCTTCATGAGAAAAGGAGAAGTCTGAGCCACGCTATAAATCAGTGGGCATGATTTCACTCCTGAGGGAACACTTGGCAATTTCTAGAGATGCTAGACATTTTCGGTTGTCACAACGGGGGGCGGGGTGGGGGGGGGTGTTACTGGCATCTAAGAATGTGCTAAACACCCTATAATGCATGGGGCCAACTCTACAGCAAAGAATTATCCAGACCAAAATATCAATACAGCTGAGGTTGAGAAACCTTGTTATAAACCTCTCTATAGATCTAAATTATTCCTGAGTACCCTAAAGCCTTCCTATGTGCTAAATAAAACTTTAAAATACTTGGCAAGTGAAATCAATTAGCAAGCCAAAGGTACATACAAGGGGAATAAATACTCAGGTGTCAAATCCAGATCATCATCATAACCAAATCGTCGCAGCACAGTCCAAGTAGTCTCGTGTCTCCCTCTCTGGATAAAAAGTGTGTGTAAAAAT
Source organism: Macrotus californicus (assembly GCA_007922815.1). NCBI lineage: Eukaryota > Metazoa > Chordata > Mammalia > Chiroptera > Phyllostomidae > Macrotus > Macrotus californicus. Next base: position 138,947 of record VMDR010001180.1, read on the forward strand.
AGAAAACCTGAAATAAAATGAATTAGTAAATATAGTTGATGTGAGAAAGGGTCCAGAATCCATGGGAGAAAAGCATGTAACACATAATGGCAAGAGCTACATTCATAAACACATGCATGCAAGTTTTGCATACTGAAGGTCAAATCAAAACAAAATCACGAGTGTCTCAATAAAAACAGCTGACTTCAGAATCATTTCATGTGACACCCGGGCCACCAAGAGAAGACACCGGATGGAAGAGCCAAAAACATATCCCAAGGAATGTACTGACATTCACAAAGTTCTATGATAAAAACAAAGGAAACTGTTTTATAGATCTTTGTGTTTTATAATACAATAGTCTGGTTTTCATTTATTTTATTGTGATTCTATCACACATTCTATAGGGAACACTTTGTACTTGGTAAATTTTACTGATAGACAAAATGCCTTCCCTAAAAATTTCTACTTAAAGGATGCTTATGAGTTGAAAAAACTTTAAGATCAACTCCTTTGTACCAGAAATCTCCTTTCCTGACGAACCTCTGCATTCCTGAGATATAACCAATTACCTTCCTCCAATTTACGCTGACAATAAGGACAGCGGTCCCTACCCAATGGTCTGTCTCTTACAGCTCCTGCATGTCCAAGTTAGGTTTTAGGCATATGAGTAGATACTAACATTCCCTTAAAATAGAAATAACGCTATAAAGACCTTTACCTTCTGCCAAATTTTGAAACTAGAAGTTCAGAAAGGGAAAACACCAGGCACTCACCCTTCAGTGTCAGTCCACTGTCAGCCACACCGTCACTTATATGTTTTCTGACCACATTCTTGACATCCTCCAGAGCCTGAGGAGCTAGTGGGGTGTTGAAACAAATTCTCTAGCAAAAATAAGCACATAAATATTTTTAAAATTGGCATTAAAATCACAAATAACATATAAAAATATTAATCTACAAAGTAATGTTAAATCAATGAGTTGCCACCAAAAGAAACAAATTCTAAATTATGGTGGTCTTTGCTTTGTCTTATTTATGTAAAATATGTCACACTTAGAAGCAAAGAAACTGCCCCTACTCTCCCCATCACCTTTCTAAAACACAGGGCTCTCTGTGAAGCTATGTTAGACAAAATCAAGAAAGAAAAATAATTCGGAGCTCAGACTTCAGGTCATCCATAATATAGCCACTGTGCACCATGAAATAAAGCCACCAAAGAGCCTCCTCAATCCCTATGCCTAAGACAGTTTTGTACCCTAGGCAAAGACTTACATGGCTTGATGTGAAAGATACTTTTACATAAAACAATCTCAGGTTTATCAACATATCATTGTTTAAGCTAATAAATTCTTACAGCTATTCTCAGCCAAAAGAAAAGACACCAAGACATGTGCATGCCAGAGGTAGAGGAGGGCTACCTGGAAGAAGTTGAGCTCAGCATCACTGAGCGTGCCGTCATTGTCTTGATCGGATACCTTAAATATGCGGGTCAGGGCTTTTATACAGGCCGGCCTCATCTGTGAATCAGTGAGAAGAGAGACAACTGTTCTCATTAGAATCGCTGGGATTTTAAAATATGATTTGAAGTACAGCTAAGAATAATTCTGACTGTTCTTACTGTCAAATATGGAACAACAAATATAACCAACATGAAAAATGAATGGAAGCAAAGCCATTTACTTTTATATCCAAACCTTTGTAAGTAAATAAGGACCAATGTTTGGAATGGTCAAACTCTGCCTTCACGACCACAAGTCTTCCAAGGGCAGGCAAAAGAGTAGTTCACCTTTAGAGAAGATTCATTCTCCCATTCATATAAAGAAATATTTATTTATGCCCTCCCTCATTTCATAAAGAATCTCAGTGGATTTATACAACTACTGAGGGCTTTCCTTCCCAACTTCTGATTTTTAAAAAAATGTCAGCTTTATTGAGGTGTAATCAACTGCTGATTTTTGACCACCAACCTCCTGAATGAGACTAAATGTTTTCATCTGTCATCTGTGCATGTGTGTTTGTCAAAGGTGGGACACAAAATGTGCTTATTTGCAAACAGGTGGCAAAATAGCACTGGTTGGTAAATGGAAACCCTTTTACTAACTTCCTATTATCAGATAAGAATTACATTTAAAAAGAATCCCACCTTTTGTGACTATAAAACTTTTTAAATAATGCTGCTAGAAATATATTTGACAACTTTCTTAACATTTGTTTTAGGATTTATAATGGATTGAACAAATATTTGGCTATTTAAAATAAGGCCCACAAGCTTCTAATTTGTATAATTGCTATAGGATAATCGCTGTGAACAACGGTGAGAAAACAAAACTTTCAGGAAGATCACTGAACATTGTATAAATGTGGAAGCAGGTCTCTGATGGATACATCTGACTCACAGAAATTATATGGCAAGGTGAGGAAATGCATGTTTATTAACTTCAGTCATACAGCTATCCAGAGCAAACAGTAATGATGAGTCCTGACCATGCTATCAAACTCAAATGCAGAAAAGAAAGTCCTTTAAAAATTGGAAAGGAAACAGTTATTTTCCCAAACACACACAGACAATCCCTTTTTGTTTTAAATGGGGTCTGTAGGAGAGCAATCTGATATAATGAGAAAAAGATAAAACCTAAGAAATAAAAAGATTAGAAAGAACTGAGAAAAAAATATCAAACATTCAGAGAGCACTGGATAGGACTTCCTTTATAAAAGTACTAAATGGAGAGGCAGCCAAGATGGAGGCATAGGAAGACACACTATGCCTCCTCGCACAACCAAAAGAAGGACAACAACAAATTTTAAAACAAAAAACAACCAGAACTGACAGAAAATCGAACTGTATGGAAGTCCAACAACCAAGGAACTAAAGGAGAAACTTTCATCCAGACCGGTAGGAGGGGCGAGACGGGCAAAGAGGACTCGCGCCGGGCGGCGGCTGGCGGACCAGGGAAAGGTGCGGCTGGCCGGGAGAGTTGGCGACTGCAGACTGGGAGTTCCACTCCCTTGTGCGGATAAACTGGGAGGAACAACTGGGGAGCGAGACAGACCCCGCAACTCAGAGTTCCAGCTTGGGGAAACAAAGCCTCAGAGCCTCTGAAAACTCCTGTGGGGGCGGAGGCAGTGGCAGCGGGAGAAACTCCCGGATTCACAGGAGAGCTTGTTGGAGAGACCCACAGGGTCCTAGAGCGTACATAAGCCCTCCCACCTGGGAAGCAGCACCAGAATCAGTACCAGAGGGCTCAATTGGAGTGGGTCACGTGGGAAGTCACTGAAAACCTGCAGAGAGCGGAGCAGGCGCCATTGTTCCCTCTCGGACCCCTCCCCCACCTGCAGCGTCACAACGCAGCAGCGAGGGTTGC